>MU284067.1:0-200836 GCA_022478815.1 Daldinia bambusicola
ATAATATTTATATATAATTATTTTAATTTAAAATTATTTTAAAATTTAAAAATTATTTTAAAATTAAAAAAAATTATATAATATTTAAATAAAAAACGATAAAATTAATAAATAAAAAAAATTAAAATATTAAATTTCGTTTTTTATAAAATTTAAATATATAATTTTAATTTTAAAAAATTTTTTTAAAATAAAGTACATATATATAAAATTAATTTAATAAGTGGTTAATCCATTAAATTAACTTATATTATATTAATATATTTTATTATATAAGATTTTTTTATAATTTAATTATATATATTTTTTAAATTTTTATATTAATATATTATTTAAAAATTTTATTTTTCATTTATTTTAAAATATTTTTATTTTAAAATGGATTTTTATTTTAAAATAATTTAAAAATTAAATTATATTTTAAAATAAATTTTTAAAATTAAATATATTTTTATATAAAAATATAAATATTAAATTTTTAAATATATAATATATATATATTAAAATAATTTTATTTTTATAATAATATATTATTTTTAATATATATATAATTATTATTTTAAATGAAAAATATTATATTTTTTATATAATATTTTAATGTAAATATTTACACTTTTAAAATTATTTTTATAATAATTTTTAAAAACCTTTTTAATACATTAAAATAATTATTAATATTTATTAATTATAAATTTTTTTTTTTTTTTCCAATTTATTTATTAATTATAAATATTAAATAATTAATAATATTAATATATAAATAAAACTTATAAAATTAAATAAATTTTTATATTTTATTATTATAATTATAATTAAAAATTTAAATATAATATAATATATTTTACTTTTAATTTTAATATTTATTTTTTACTTTTATTTAATTTAAATTATTTTTTTAATAATAATAATAAAATATAATACTTATATTTTACTTTTAACTTTAAGTATAAATTTCTTTAAACAGTAAACAGTTAAATTAAATTAAAGAAATATCCATAAAAAAGGAAAAAGGAAAACAAGTATAAAGAATAATTCAATTATTAGCAAACTAACGTATATAATTATAAGTTTGCATCTCCTTGAAATATCGATGGTTCCACAACTATTCAGTAATAAGTACCTGTTGTATGCGCCGTGGATATCCCAAACTAAAGATGACAGATCTACTCGAGCCACCGGTAACCTAGGTATGCATCCAAAGTCTATATGCTATAAAAGTTAACTTAGAAAAGTGTGGCCTTAATTTTCGCTCGGAGCTGCCACTTCTATGCAGTTTCATCAACATCGTCACCGTCGTCATCATCGTCATATCATCTACATCGTTGGCGTCGTTGTCGTCATCGCCCAGTTGCGCCCAGTCCACCCGCTGAGTCCCAGTCTAAGGTACGGCATCTAAAAGCGAGATGAAAAATAAAACATGATGAAAATCTGAGCCTTCCGTGACGGTCTCCCAAGGCCATGTAGCCAGTGTTCTATGCAAGTAATTTGAATACATATTTCTAAGATGGCAGCTCCTGCGACTTCAGATCGTCCGGTCCCAGGAGCTGCAAATCATCTTTCTGAGTTCGGACCTGTTGCGCTGGTCAAGTTTCATGACAATTAAGATGTCAATATTAATGCGTACATCTTTATGAAATGGCATGTAATCGTGAGCCTTAATGCTGAGTTGAATCGGTTCGGCTCTAGCTTTTGCTCCTAAAAAGCAAATGCGATATTTTTGTTTTTTTCTTCTTTTTTTTGGTAACGTATAAAGTTGATCTTATTCGGAGTCAACGTCCATTAGAGTCCAATATGGCAACTCTCTTGCGAGAATCTCGGCATCCTCTAGAATGATTTCGTCATCACTGTTCGGTTCCTTGAGTTCCTCAATCCTTTCGGGAAGCGGGCCAGTGAATTGGATACTGCTTCGGTCACCAACTTTTCGCCGCATCCGACGAGTTGGGCCCGTCTCGTTCCCTTCGTAATATGGAAGTACATCCTCTCTATCAGAATCGCTGCCCCGCTCGCTTACTGTTCGCTTGCTAAGACTTCCGGACGTCATCCTCCTAAGGCGGCGCTCCTCACGTGTCTTTTGAAGGTGCCGAATGAATTCTTCATTATTCCGGTCGATATCCTCATCCGAATCTTCAAAGGTGTTTAAGTTTTCAATACCTTCCATTACAGCCGGATCCATGTCCGGCGGAGGCCGAGGCCGGGAGCTTGACCTACTTCGGCTTCGATCCGAATGGGCATACTCAAAAGCATACGGTCGAATAACATCCAGGTGATCATACTCAGTATTAAGCGAGCAATCGTCACTCAACTCTTCAATTGAGAAGGTTGCTTGTCCGACCTGGACTACAGTTGCCTGCTCCACGTGTTGGTGGCGCAGTTTTGGTACGTCCGAGAGTGGCGACTGCGGGGGGCTTGCAGATGAATCAGATTCTTCATCGGAGGAATGCGAGGAGCGAGGTGATATTTCCTCGGGCCTCGGTGCTCTAGTATAACTGAATTTAGTTCCACCTAATGGCCGGATGTTGGCTGGGTGGTCTTGATGGTTGTGTGCCTTTGAATGCCGTTGTGAGCGGCCGTTTAGTGTTGCTGTTTTGCGGTGGGCCTTGGGTGACCCATTAGTTGGCGTCTCTGGCGGTGAAGTAGGTCCTGCGGCCACGGCTGCTACGTGAGCCGTATCCAGAGAGGGGGTGTGCGGCCGCATGATGTCGGCTTCGTGTGGGAGCGCTTCCCGCCCGAGGATTTACGTCTTCCCTTGTCTTGCGTGACCTTATCGATGCAATTGACTTTTTTTTTTTAAAAAAAAAAATCAGACAATGTGGGGTAGAATTCGCGGGGGAGATAAAGGCGAACGAGGGACTTTTAAGGCGTCAGCACCCAGAGCAAAAACCTCCAACGCGGAGAAGTTATTGGACTCCGGTAACTGGTCATGTTAGTCTCCTGGAAATTCTAGAAGATCAAGGGGGGCCGGACACCGCTACTACAATTCCTCCACAAAGGCGATGGGATTGGAATCGTCTCGCGGATGTAGAATGCGACCTTTATGCTGCAACTTTAAGATCCAGAGTCAACGTATCCCGACCTGGCGGTGTTGGCTTTCGTAAGTCTCAAATAGTCCTCATTAGCAATGAAGGACGGTGCCGATAGGAAGGCAAGACCGCCGCCGAGAAAGAGAGAGGAATATTATCCTCTTGACGAAATTGCTTGAAATGCTTGAAATATCTGTGTAGCGCAAAAACCCTCTTGTGGATCTCCAGGAGTCAGGTCGCCTGGGTCAAAGGGTTGAGAAACCCAAGAGAAAAAAAAGAATCTGCGGAACCCTTTTTAAAGGTTGGGAACTTATTCCAGATAAGGAGACAAAGTCTAACGGCTTGTATTCCTGCTGTCTAAGCTCTGGTCCGTATGAGAGAGAAATCTCATGTGTGCAGAGACCGAGAGGGGGAACATTTGTATTTGGGGCGGGCCTACCAACAATCTTATAGTGCCTGGCAAATACATACATATACAGGTCTGCTATCCATGCAATAGTAAGGTTGTGAACATAAGGGTATACCTGAGCTAGGCTAAAGATTGCGGACTCCCGGGCAGGGCAGAGTAGAAGAAAACGGGTCTAGCTGCTCGTCTACTAGCCTATAGCGGAAGATTTCGCAGAGACTGCGGCTTGGGCACCAATGCTCCCAGGAGTCCCTGGTTACTTTTCGTTAGGAGGCATAGCGTATCCAGAGAAAATGCGACATGTATTCAGCGTGCGGCATAAGACATGAGGCGTGAGGCACGAGGTATGAGGCATGAGGCATATAGTAGAGACAGAGCGAAGAAGTTCAGGATAGCAGCAAACCGACGTTGTGACAGGATGTCATGTCGAATATGAGTTGAAATGTAGGGTAGGTCAAAGTTATTGAACTGTTCAGCCGGTCCTGTTAGACCCTGGACGCTGACCGAAAAAAGCATTCAGTCTCGAAAACTAATTAACACTGGTTAACAATCTGAAATTGGTTAGGTGCTTAGAATAAGCACACTGTATTGCACGTATAATGTATAATGTATAATGTATAATGTATAACGTATGTAGATATATAGAGGTACATAACCTACCGTATGCAATACCAACTACGTAGGATACGCAGGTAGATATGTTAGGTAGGCTTCTCCGTCAGTACGTATGTGTATGTACGGTATCAAGGGCTTCGACCGAGGCCCCCTTGGGGCTACGGAGAGGTTGTACGAGGAAATTCAAAAATAGACCAGGGGTCAGGTAGCAGCACTCATGCTACTCATGCTACTGAATCGTGCCCAATGATGTTAAGTCTTGTCTCCTGCGGGTAGGAAAGAAGAGAAGAGACGCAGCCGTAGTGGAGATGTGAAAAATTCACTGCTTGGCTGTTAATGAGGTCAGGGATACCCCGAGCCTGCAGGGCCTGCAAGTAATATAGTGCCAATACGTCGTAGCTTTCTTGTTATCTCCCCTTTCACAATGCGTGATGCTGTTGTCAGGTGGCGATCCGACGCTGCGGTGACTTAGATGATTTGGGGGAATAATATAGCGAACTGATCTCATAAGTGATTATAACCTTATAACCATCGTCTTCTGCTCCTAGAAAAACACGTTACTGGGTTGCAGCTCATAAGCTTGCCTACTTGAGCAGAATGTAGATCAAAACCGATGGGACGGGAAACTAGGGGCTAAAGTCGATTTTTAAACTCTTCAATCCACCCGAGACGGAGCAATTGGCAATTGAGAATTGTTGTTAACAACAGATATATATATTGACCTATTCTAGGATTACCCTGGAACATAAAATCTTCCAAGACTTTTGAAGAGAGAAAAAAAAAAAATATTGGAATTGGAGTTTGGCGACAACCTTACCCCGACAATACGCGGGTGCTTAAAGCCACATGGTGGGGGAGCTGTGGCGCTGGTAAGGGCCAATTTCTAGAGGAGCAAGCCAACTTCACTGACAGGAGGGGTCAACACAGGCGGTATCGCGACAGAAGAAGGTACCTAACATTTTACCTATTAAGTCGCGTCTCGCTTTGTCTGAATTTCATTTTATTTCAACACCGCTCGAGATAGTCCAGACGCCCACATAATTTGTCACTTCCATTCAAAGAACACATCTTAAAACGCTCCTCTTAATTAACTTCAGCTACGGTAATTGCCTAGTTTTTTGTTGTTGTTGTTTTTTTTTTTTTGCTTGGGTGCAAACGCGTTTCATTATGTCGCTCCTCTCGGCGCATTTCGAGCAGATTGCGATATCATGTCAGGGAATTGATAGTCTTCCGTACGTGTCTATACCTTTGAATCCCCCGATTTCTATCCTAATTGTACAGTCGGAGCTGATTAACTTTTCAACCAGCTTTCCCCCGCCTAAAATATTCACCAATGCCCTTCTTGCGAACGATGACATCACTTCTTTAATCCGCGACACCGAAGCGCACGAACGAGCCCTCTTCTCTGTCCCACCTCCTCCACCACCCTCTACATCCCAGAGTTTAGATCCTCCAAAGCAGTCCGGGCGCCGGCAAACTGTTTTCAATGTCGCGTCCGGCGAAGTCACGACATCTGGCAGCAACTCGGGTCGAAACGCAGGTGCCCCGCGACGCCACACGGCTGTGGCAGCTGTTTTAGGCGGCGACCTACACGATCAGATCCGTCGGAGCGAGCGACGTGGGAAAGACGATGTCAATGTCGAGATTTTACTCAAAGGTGCGGAGAAGCTATGCGGCGTCTATCCCCTACCCGGTGCGTTAGAGCGGATCGCGGCGCAACGAGTAAAGTATGCGCATAGTCGTGATACATTGGCATACTATGAAGCAAAAGTAGCCGAACAGGCTGAGGCTCTAGGAAGGATGAACAAAGATCATTGGATGGACGAAGAAGAAGAGGAAGATGGCGAGGAAGCCACTGCTGCGGAGAAAGAAGAGATATTGACCGAGGAGGATCTAATAAGAGAAGAGGAGCAAATTCGGGAACTAGAAAGAAGAAAGAGAGAACTGCAGGGAAGATTGAAGGCGATAGAGCAAGATCTCGGCGGATTACTGAACATGTAATGCATAAAACGTGTGGACTATGATACCCCTTCCTACCTAACTAACGCAGTTAAACGCCATCTACCGAATCCTACGACAATCACGACCAAGGGGCCCTGCACCGTCTCAATTACCCTTCTTTGCCCTCGCAAATGCCTCCAGGAATGTCTGGGGATCTTCTGCTCCACCAATTATATACTTGTCCTGAATGGTGAAGTGCGGTACGCCATGTATGTCCCTGGCATATGCCTGTTGGACCTCCTCATCAACCTCCTTTCCGCCCTTATCGCTGCTAAGCCAGTCCTTCACTTCGGCCTTATCCAACCCGGCCTTCTCGGCAGCATCGATTAACGTATCGTGCGAGGTAATATCGCCTTCGCCCTCGAAGTACGTCTTAAAGAGCTCCAGCACAACACGGCTCTCGACGTCGTTGCCCTTCGTCTTGCCAAGCTGGATCAGACGATGCGAGTCGCGCGTATTTCCGATTTTGCCCTTGAAGCTGAAGTTGATACCCTCTTCGCGTCCAATCAGCTCCAGGCGCTTTTGCATAGCTTCCAACCTGTCGGCGCCAAAACGCTGGACCATGCGCTCGACGACCGGAACGCCCTTCTTGGGCGACGTCGGGTCCAAGTAAAATGGGAACCACGAGACTGTGAAGGTATCATCCTTGCCGTCAGGATAGGCTTTTCGGTAGAGGTCGATGGCTCGATCTAGACGCTTCTTGCCGACATAGCACTAAATGTCGGATCAGTTTAGTATGTTTCCATCGAGTTGTTGTAGAAGCGACTTACCCATGGACAGACGGTGTCTGATACTATCTTGATGCTGAAGTTGGTCATATTGTACTACTGTGTGGCCTTACTCCTATAGTAGATACTCTTAGGATACGATATAGCTTCTGGTAATGCGCTGAAACTGTAATAAAATAAAATACGGTTCTGTAATTAAGTCATACGAACTGGTATTTTAATCTCTAAAAATAATAAATATTACAAGACACGACAAAATGCAGAGGCCGAGGTTCCGTTCGAGCTATTATGATGAAAAGTCTCAATAAGCTGACAAATCGGGATTTATTAGGTACCAAGACCGGACCGGCACCGTGTTTTACTCCGCCCGCTATATCAAGTCCCGGCCAAGGCCTGTCGTCATGGGTCATTCTAGAATGCGACGAAGACTACATTACATTATGTACCGAAGACAATTGTGTTACATTGACTTGCAGACCAAGGTTGCTGTGAGGGTGAGGTGAGTACCAATCCTTCGGGTTAAGATCTGGCTCGCATACATCGGGTTAGGTACAATACGAAGTACCTAAAATGTTTTAGGATGTACTTTTAGTACCTGGGTGTATGTAAAGTGGTAGTACACCTGGAAAGATGTACCACCTTAGCTAGAACAAAGAACCTTGTCAGTAATTCTTTATAACCCTTGCGTTTATTTGACTTCGGAATATCAAGTGCCTGATTGTCAAGTCTTAACACTTTAAATGGTCATAACTGCCGTCTGCCTGGGAATTTTGTAGGGAATAAATAAAGATGTTAACGAGGTAAAAGAGTGTATCAATTTGGAAGAAATCATTTTATCTCCATATAAAGATTTATGAATTCAGCCTATACCTTATGTAGGCAGCTCAGTTTCATGTTCACATCAGCCTTGAGGGCTTATCCAGACTATTTGCAATTCCTTTCTAATTCGTTCAAGTCTTCCATGATATATTATTAGTGCGTATTAAAATATCTCAGACTCGAGTCGTTACGTATAACTTAAGATACCCTTAGCCAACCAGCCAACTCACTTTAGCTTCCCAAAGGTAAGACATGTAACTATAAACCAAAAGCGACGTACAAACTCCGCAACCCTCCTTATATACTAGACAACCACTTGTCGACTTCTTCAACGATACGCGGCGCTTTATCATCCCACGCATGTCCGGCTCCGTCAACGAGAACTTGCCTAAGGACATGTCGAGCATTCTTACTCCCTAGAATATGCGTCCACAAGCCATAAAAGACGCCCTCGAACTGGCCTGTGACGGTAAACACCCCCGACACATCCGGTTCGCGGCCCTCGAACTCGGCGGGTAGATTTTCCCATCCGTGACCTTGTACTAGCGCCTCCACCGAGCGGAAGTAGGAGCCCGACTTGTGAAGGGCCATGAGAGGGTTGAGCTCTATCGGATACGATATGAGAATGTAATAAGGAGAGGCGAATTGGGGGAATGCTAGCGGGGGCCGAGTGCATCCGGCGAAGACGGCGCCGGCGGAGTAGCCCTGGATTCATGTAAGCTTCAAAAAACGTGAGATGAGATGTGAGCTTGGTGGTAAGTTTATACGCATAGAAATAATTGGGCTCCCTTTGTGTCGGGGAAATCTTTTACATATTGATCCATAGACTCCCAAAGCATTCGCTTAATATTCCAAACGCTCTGGTTAGCTTAGGCACGTTTCGTCATATTGGGTGAGCTGCGGAGATTTGGAAGAGATGATGAACTTAGGTGAAGTGTATACATGGTAGTCGTTGATCCCAGCGTCTCCTACCCAGATTCCAAAATCAGTCCATTCATTCCCTCCCTCACTCCGACCTATTCCGCGAGCGTTCCATGTGACGACCCTAAGCCCCCTTTTATCCCTTAGATACTCGGCGAGGAGGCGAACTGGAGGCTGATCAAAATTCCCACCAAGCCGGCCGTGTGCTATGAGAGCAAGGCCACGCGGGGGTTCTCCGTTTACTGGATCTTCAACTCTAGTCTCGAGTTGGACAACTTGACTTGAAGGTCCTTGGCCCATGGTGACCACTTCAATGAGTTTTTATATATTTGTGTATTTGTGTATTTGTGTATTTTGTATTTGTGTACTTGTTTTCCCATCTGGATAACAGAGGAAGAATTTCAAGCACCTTTTAAAACTTCCCGAGGAGGTTGGGAAAGGGATTGGAGGCTGCGTTTGTAACCTTGTCCCGTCTCTCCCGTCGCTTCCAATTTCTTCGGGTTGGCGCAGGCAAACGGAGCCCTTGCACAGTAAATCTTACGCTTTGGAGTCGCTGGATCTTTCCTGGTTTCGGTATAATCTAACTAGTTATTTTCAACGTATGTTCAGCTGTATAAGATACCTATAATTAAGAATATCATTTACAGGTAACTAGCATAAGTTAACGGAGAATTTATTCTGAGACATTGGAGGCGTGATTCCTTCTCAATTATGATAAATCATGGCAATATGAGTAAAACATCTGCAGGAATGATAATATCTTACTATAACCACGAGGCACCGTGTCCGGCGTGTTTTAGGTACCTCGGTAACCGGGTAGCTGTAATAATCTTTTATATGAATAATGTTATTATTGCACACCGAGACCTTTACCCCTCCTTCACCTCGGCCAGCTCGGTGAGCTTCTAGCCCTTTTAACCCCCCGCTTTCGATGGCCCATGCTCCCATTTTTTTTCTTGCTGGGACTCGGAGCTGCCAATAGGTGCCCGCTACTAACCTACCGCCGAACCGCTGAACCACCGAACCGTTGACCAGGCACAACAATAGACCGTCGGTATTGTTCGGCGATTCGACCTAGTCTGTTTTTATACTCATAATGCGCTGAAAGGCGCCGCACGATACACACAATATGTCTGCCAAAGGCAAAGAACAAGTTGCCCAGTACGATGCAAAAACAACCCCCCCACTAGCTCGATCTGCTGTTACTGACGAGGTCGATTTTTTGTGATGTAGAAAAGATGGCGCGCCTACGAACCCGAGAGGAATCCCCCAGGCGCCGTTCGTCGACAAAGTTGAGGACTACGTTACCTCGAGAGACGATGTCCAATCTACTCTACGCAGTTTCCAGGAAATGATCTCGTATGTCAGGACATAATACAATAACCCGATCACCTTTCGAGGCACTGCTTTCGTCGTAGCCCAGAAGCCTGTGCTCCGTACCCCGGCTACTCATCTTATACCGCTCGCAATACTACTTCCATTTCCGTGTTAGATCCTTACTGACGCCGAGCCTGGTTACAGTAAATACCAATTTATGGAACTGAACTTGCAAAGGAGAGTGGCTGGGTTAAAGGACAAGATGCCGGATATACAAAAAACTCTAGAAACAGTCAAGTTCCTAAAGACGAGGACGGTAGGAGATCCTAAGAGCAGCTTGACCAGAGGCTTTTTAGCTGACATAATGCTTCCTTTCGTTGTAGGACGAATCGGATCCGATCGAGACAACCTTCGAGCTTAACGACACTCTATACGCGAAAGCATCTATACCCCCCACAGAAGAGGTGTACCTATGGCTGGGTGTATGTTGAGACGTATAACCCGTTGTACCTAACGCGCCTTAGAACGACCTGTTTGCTAACGGGGCTGTCGTATAGGCAAACGTTATGCTGTCATATCCTATCGACGAAGCCGAGACCCTTCTAGCGTCTAAACTGGCGACTGCGAAGCAGAGCTACGCCAACTGCGAGGAAGACCTGGATTTCCTTAGGGAACAGATTACAGTATGTGGCCATGCCTAATCTTGATGCTTCAGAGGCTTTCAGCAAGAAGACAGCTGACGCTAACAACTCGTCTAGACCATGGAGGTAGCAGTAGCGCGGGTATATAACTGGGATGTCGTTCAGAAGCGAAAAGAAAAGGCAGAAGAGGAACAAAAAGGGAAGAGCACTGAAGCTGGTAGCGACCAGCCAAACGGATGAAGTGATTTGATATAGTCAGCCAATAAGCCTAGCTGACCAGGTAGAACGGGCTTGGTACCATGTTAGTTGACGAGGCCTCCTATCTGTTCACCATATCCGAAACGAGAGATTAATGGGAAATACATGTGGGTTTAATCTTATTGTCTACATGTGCCGGCGTTGTGATGACGCAATACGAGAAATCTCAACCTGTAAATGAGGGTTAGGCAAATTAGGAGCATACAAATTCACTATTGGCATTATTCTCATTCAATACATAATGGACATAGTAGTCTAACATAGGTTTCCCCCCTAATCTTGTCTGATTGTCTGATCTGACCTCGGGGCTAGTCTTGAAGTACATGCCTATCTAGGTAGGTAAGCTGTTGGTCTATTGTGCGAAATGCAATTATTACGATGCATCCATCGTAAAAGCAGTACCTAATTGAATTGAGGTTAGGTTACCTAGGTTAAGACAAGCTAGGCTGGTACGCGTATCGTATTGTACCTAGGTAGTGTAGATCTAGCACTATTTTACGGATAGCGGCTCGAAACCCGATTAAAGGCCCTGAAGGACTAGAATGTTAAAAGGGGGAGAAAAGAACTACCTGACAGGAAGACCCCTAAAAATCCCCTAAATCCCTTAAAATATTATGTAAGTTGGCAGGCGACTAGGAAGCGTGATTAAAGTTTGGGCGAGTTTTGGTTAAGTTTTGGTTAAGTTTGGGTCCCCAGATCTCACCGCTGCGCACCAATGACGACGTCCCACTTAGGCATGCCGTACGCTCGCAATCTCAGGTAGTGAGTAGCGCCGCCACTTCTTTTTTTTCTTCCAATGACCTAGAAAATTACCTACTTAGTTTACCACTTTATCGAGTTACGGTCTAACTGCGTAACAGAACCCCCGACCTTTTTTTTTATTACTCCTTGGGGATAAGGCCAACAAGCCAGCTTATCCACATACATAAACTCCCCTATCAACGATCTTCAGTCCCTAAAAACATTCTTAACAACAAACCTGTCTGTCTCCTTCTACCTACACACGCATTCCTTCCACCTTCAAACTTTTAACTTCTAACCTACATTATCAAGATAAATAGTCCTCTATAATACCGAATTAAGCAACCTCACACCTGAAACAGGTCGATTTCTTAAGGAAATCGACGCAGCCGCCACATACATCATGGAGCTCGATCCTAAGTACGACCAATATGACTACCCTACCACCGCCCCCGTAGCGAAGCCTGGCCATCCTGGCCACTTGACCGAGGCCCAGCAAGCTCAGGTTCACCAGCTACGCATGCTACTTGAGTCTGAAGGTTATACTAAGAGGCTGGATACTCTGACGCTGGTACGTGTCCTACCAAGTACTACCTAGAGGGTAGCAATTCACATACGGGTCAAATCAAGTATATGGATCTACAGGTGTTCAATCATGCTAACGCTCAGTTTGGAATATAGCTGCGTTTCCTACGAGCTCGAAAGTTTGACGTCAATCTCGCCAAGAAGATGTGAGCACCTTCCCCTCAGCCTAGGCTACGAATATTATCCCAGAGGAAAGAAGCGTAGTTGAGGATAGTGGAACTAATTCTGATGAAAAGGTTCGTCGATACTGAAAACTGGCGAAAGACGCTCCTGTACGCCGGACAGCCCCTTAAAATCGACGGTCGGACCATCGCTCTCGACGAAGAGATAGGCCAGTGGGACAAAGACGGTTCCTTCAAGCAGAAGGTGTCCAAGTACTACCCCCAGTATTACCACAAGACAGACAAGGTAAGAAGAACCGCGTTTCTGTACCATCCTCGTCAAGATTAGCTTTGGAGAGCTTCTTTACTGATATGTGCATCTCTTTTATAGGACGGCCGACCGGTGTACATCGAGCAACTCGGCAAGATCGATCTCACTGCCATGAAGAACGAAGGGATCGAGTACGAACACATGCTGGTCAACTTGGCCGTTGAATACGAGAAAATGGCAGACCCGCGATTACCCGCTTGCTCGCGCAAGGCCGGCCAGCTCCTCGAGACGTCGTGCACCATCATGGACTTCAACGGCGTCGGCTTCGGCAACGCGCGCCAGGTCTTCGGCTACATCCAAGAGGCGTCGGGCATGAGCCAAAACTACTACCCTGAGCGCCTCGGCCGCATGTACTTGATCAACACCAACTGGCTGTTCACCGGCGTCTGGCGCATGATCCGCCCGCTGCTCGACCCCGTCACCGTCGAGAAGATCCACGTCCTCGGCGGCAACTACCAGAAGGAGCTCCTCAGCCAGGTCCCCGCCGAGAACCTGCCCAAGGAGTTCGGCGGCACCTGCCAGTGCGAGGGCGGCTGCCACCTCAGCAACGCGGGCCCCTGGAACGACCCCCAGTTCGCGAAGCCCGCCTGGTGGGAGAAGACCGACGGGGCCATCGAGAACAGGCCGACGGAAATCGGCAACGGCGCGGGTGCCGCTGCCGGTAACGCTACCGCCGTAGAGGGGTCCGGAGCTACGGCACCTGCGCCGGCTGCTGCGTAGAGAGGAAAGCAAGCATGGGGGGAGGGGGTTGTTGCATTTGTATACAAAGAAAGGGTGAGCATAAAGTTTCAGAGGAAGCGGGGAGTCGGTAGGGTGTGATTAGATAGGATCATTCAGGCACACATTAGGAAGAGAGAGCTATTGAAATTTTCTCGATCCTGGACGACTTAAGTTATGTTTTGGGGAAAAAAATATAAGAATCTCAATAATCGCCAAATTTGGTTTTCACTTACAGGCGGAACAAGCAGGCCCTTGTGTGTGGGGGGGTAAACCTACGTGGCTATCTTTGAAAACTATTGGGAGGTATCTCAGACATTGACATGATATATTTGCATCTACGCCGTTTTAGCTCCTGCTGTCGGGTAGTTACTCCTGTAAACCGGATATGGTAGAAAAGTGTAACTAGCTCTTGGATTGGTAGTTGGTCATTCAGAATAGTCTCATAAAAGCATAGGCTTTTTTGGTATTACAAACGATTTTATTCGTAATTCCCATGGTTGTTAAACCGCAAAAGGTTATGTATGATATTCCATGGAGAGTAACAAATTCGGTGTGAACACAATGTAATTGGTCCCTTAGGGGGTATGTATCTAAGGTAAAAAAGACAATCCTAACTGCGACCGCATATCTCGGCACAGCCATTCCGGCTTCTCTCCCCTTTTCTACCTTCGCACACCTAATACACGCACGTGCATGTAAATCTGGTACGGTGACCAGAGCGTAAGTCGGAAACCCACCGCTTTTATTTCCGCACCTAACGAATCAATGAAAAAAAAAAAAAGGGGGCGGGGGGGAACGAGGGGCACGTGGGAGGAGAGAAGAAGAAGATCGTAATTCACCGCTCCGTAATAACATACTCCCCAGCACCCCGCGCCCTCTCCATCCTCGCCACCACCGACGGCATCTCGCGCTTCAACCTACCCAGGCCCTTAACCGCGTCCTCGTAGCCGCTCTCGATGTCGTCCTGGCGAGGCAGCCCCTTGGCTAGATCACTGCTACTATCACCTAACAACGGCTCGCCGCTCCCGGCAGCAGCGACGGCGCGCTCGTTAACCGCGGCCAGGGCCTGCTCATCGTCGGCGACGGAGCGCCGCGAGGCCTCGGCCCAGGAGGCGGCTGCGGCGTGCGGGACGGACTTCTTCAGCGCCGCGATGTCCCGCAGCAGGTCCTCCTCCTCCCGCGTCAGCTCCTCGAGGCGGGCGCGCTTGCGCGCGTCGAAGGGCTCGAAGACTTCCTCCGGCTGCTGCGGGTCCGAGGGGCTACCGGAGAGGTAGTGCGCCGTGTCCACGGGCATGCCATTGATGGAGAGGTTGGGGCCCGCTAGGGTGAAGGTTTTGACGATGTACTGGTTTTTTTGGTAAGTTAGTGCTAATTACCTTGGGCACATTTACCTAAGCTGTGTGGGTAATGGTGAATGGGTTCCGTATAAGATAAACGCAGATGTGAAACGGCGGGTTCGAAACGGAGGAAATAGAATATTAAACAACGAAACGTAAGAAAAACGTATGAGAAATGACGATAAGACAACAATAAAAGATGATAAAAAGTTTAAAAAATGATGCAAAAAAGAAAGAAAGAAAAAAACATACAACACCGGGGATTCGCTGGTCGTCACCGACCCAACTACTAGTCCGGCGGTATCAGGCTTATCTATGGGAGAGCGGACGGGATCCCGAGTTTTCCTAATCCTATGGTCGTATGTGATGGTTCATGCAACTAATGCCAATTATATAGCAGTTGACTCTTCATCTCTCCCATTCGCGACCTAAACCCGTCTCCAATCAAATATGCAGGAGAATATCTGCAGCATGCAGACCAGAATGGGAATACCGCATCCAATAGGCATCAAGGACAAACTAATAAATAGACGTAGAAAAAAGGGTTACACGCCGCAACACGAAAAAGGGAAAAATAAAATAAAATAAACTAGATAGATAAATGAATAATTAGAGAAAAGAAAAAAAGAAAAATGCGTACCTCATTAACGAGCTCCTCAATCCTCGTCCGCAACTCGTCGCCATCTGCAGCGGCACCGCTTCCCGCCCCATCGACCGGCGGAAACGCTTCGTCGAGACGCGCCGCGGCCGCGCGCCGCACGTTGGCCAGCAGGTACGCGAGGTCCTCCGGGGCCTGGAGTTCGATCTTTCGGTGCGCCGCCGAGGCCGAGCCCTCCATGGCTAAGTAGCTACTTGGGTTGGGTTAAGAAAGAAAATACCAAATATCTTTGTGCAGTTGTGGCGAGAAGGGGTATAAGGTTTTTTTTTTTTTTTTTTTTTTTTTTTTTGTCGACAAAGATGGGTTGGGTGTGCTGATGATGGGCCTAGTTGGCGACTAAATCTCCGTTTGGCGCTTTTGCTAGAAACGCGAATAAAATGGATGGATGGATGGGTTTGGAGAGGGCAGTTAGCCACAATGCAATATGAATATGCCCGTACGTGTAGTGTAAGCAGTGCAAGCAACGCGGCGATGAGATGCTAGATTGCTAGTGTTTCCCTATTTCGCCCTTTGGTAAAAGGTGATTGGCTGGTTCGATGGGACGGAACTTGTGATGCAAAAAGGGAATGTTTTATGAATCTAAATGGGTAATTGGGACGGCCTAGGACGGGAGCAAGCGAAATCCATTAGGTATTTCTACAACCCGCAAAACGGTTGATGCATGGCTTTTAAAGTACTAGTACATATAAAGTGTCTTTAGGGCCTCTCACCGCCCGGCAGTAACTTCTCATTGAGGCTGAGGGTCGATGTCACCTGCATCGCTTTTTTTTTTTCCTAACTCCCATTGCGGCTGAGGTTACTTTGGCGGCCTAATTGCTACATTTTGAGATTTAAGGTTGGAAGAGAAGTTGATATATTCATATCATTGAAGCGGCGTATCTATACTACTACATGGGGGAGTGTAAAGCTGAGTCGCTTGATTCTTACGTGATGAAATATAAATTAAACATGTTTAGTCCATAATGGTCAATGAATACTTGTTATTTTCGTCTCCTAAACTCGATTTCTTAGCTAAAATAATATAAAAATCCCATGATATATCATATCTGAGGTAGTCGATCTTGCTGGCGTTGTTGGAACATGGGTCGGAGTAGGAGTCGGGGTCATTGCTCTCGTTAGCATTGTCGGCCCTGTTCTCATTTGGCTCGCCTCTAGAACAGAAAGGCAGCAGACACTCAACGCTATCGGGAGAGAGACGAATGGCTACATCTCACCAGGATATCACTTAGAGCCGAACATCTATTTATTCCAACGGGTACAAGCGCCGCTCCTGAAGACTTTTAATCTCCCATGTCCTTCTTCACCAGCCACTGCGCTAGACAGTACATTGTTGAGGGATGTTGATACGAAGTCTACATAGATTCTGTTTAGTGTGTTGATTGAATCGTATGGGTTTAACCCGCCTCGAGGAGATAACCTTGTGGTTAAAGATAGAAAGACATACCTACCCGTCAATCGTTTCTGGGTCCTTTAAATCGGGTTGCTTGGGAGATACACCACGGTAGGAGACTCGAGGCGCTCACCAAATAAGAGAAACGCAGTGTTCAATCTTCCAGGTGTTATTGGTCATATGACCGAGCTTCAACACAGTTCGGTTCGATTTCAGAGGCCAGAATTTGGACCAGAAGTCGAATTCGGATCTGCTGACTGGCCGTCGGTTACGCTCTACGGTATTGCAGGACATTTCCAGATTTTTAATCCGAGTCAGAGGCCCCCAGCCAGTGAAATACCAGTCTTAGTTTTCCGTCCCGCCACTATTAATGAGATCGGAGTGATACAAAAAGATACCTTGTCACCCAAAGATCTGTTTCTCCTCGCGATAGGATTCCTGCCCCTATCTGAATCTAGCTGCGTCTGCTTAACGGATAGTGTTAATTCCGACTACGACACGGATGATGCTGAAGAACACGTGCTTTTCCGAGAATCGCGTACAACTAGAACGGAAGAATCGCGTTATTATAAACGCCGTGACCTACGAGAAGTGAAACCTGTAAAACTGCAGTCGTTCAGCGTCAGCGAGGAGATTTCCAACATAGGAAGTGGGTTTCTTTCGACTCGCAACCACACCTGGTACGGTTTTGAGACGATTAACAGCGATACCGCCCGACAAGTAGTCGACCATCTTCAGCGCTTTACTTACGTGCCCGCGAGTTCTGACTGGGTCCGCGTTTTCGATTCCGAGCCAGAAATCTACATGCATCGGAAAGAGGCGCAAGAACTGGCACTTGCCTTGCTAAAGCTGCCGTGCCACCCGGAGGGATATCTGCTCGGCGGGGTGAGTCGAAAAGGGGTGGCGATGATGCTACTGACTTACTCAGCCGGGTACCTTGTTTCAATGATGGTTCGGCTGGAGCAGAAAATTGACATCTTGAATTTTTCTCAGCAAGATAAACAAAAGCTAAATAGAGTACTAGAACCCGCGTTACAGTTGTTGGGCAAAGCGAACATCTCCCAAAGAGCTTTCCGGGCAATATATGACCTGGATATAGTGTTGGGCGAATTAGGCAACCAAGATGGACAAAATATAGTCGATAGTGTTGTCGGTATTCTGGCAATCACTAATCCTGAATTCTTAAGGCTCGTTCACCAGTCGCTAAGGAACATCAGTGAAAGCACGAGCTCGACTGTCCGATTAGATATGTGGTCCAAGACGTTAAAGGTACCGTCTTCGTTCGGCGTCTTTGAATCTTTTATCGTTGATTGGGATTTACTCAGTCCTAATGATCCCCGAACACATGAAACTGTCGAAATAAGTCACACCGTCATAGTTCTGGCGACTATAAGAGCGATTTTAAGGTGTAAAATGTTAAGCATCTGTTTTGATGCGGATCCGTTGATCAGCGTGGTAGGAGAATGGGAGGATGTTATACATATTCAATAATGATACCAGTTTTCAAATCCAGCAATACTTATTACTAGTGCTGTCTACACAAATTCGACGAGAACCTCAAGGGGTGTTGCGCTTTAGTCAAGGAAGCAGGCAAAACTAAGTGTCACGTCGTAGAGTATTAGGTACCTAGAGAAAACAACTCTTTGTTCTTAAGGAGTCTCAAGTGAGGCTCTGGCACTGACGATAGCGTACCAAATTTCAAGCGCCAATGAGAGGTTATTCCAACCATTGTCATATGTTGGAAAGGGGGGGAAATAATGAAATTTCGTAAAATTTTATAAATATTCAAAAAATGTTTTAATATAACGAAAAAAAAATACACCAATTCGGAAGTACTTTCAGATCTATCCTTAAATACCAACCGTTTTCCTAATTAAAGCACAGCACCCCTTAGGTTGGTAGCCTCGAAAATCAAATGAGCAGCTAACCCACAAATCCAACACAACATACAATATTAACCACTTTTAATTCCAAAAATTGTAAAATTCGCAAGAAAACAGAGGGAAGTATATGAAAGATCAAATGAATAATATAGACTTTGACAATTCCTTGAATATAACTTTCGTGTTGTTTACTATTATTTTGGCTCTAGAACTACTTGAGTGACTGAAGTAGGTTATTAGTTTTGGTACCTAGCGCTGCTCATTTACAACTCGATCCCGCCGGTCCTGGGGTGCTCATGTAGACAGCACTAGGACATATCTCTGTTATAGCCCTACTTTCGCATCAAAATCCGTAACCGTACAAGATGATAAATCACTGTGCATTGCTAGCAGTTGTATTCACGAGGCTCTATAATATCGAGGGGTAGACTAATAGCCTAGGTCTTCCTCTCCCCCTTTTCTAGCAGGTATATTTCGACTACCTCATCCTCTTCGCCTAGCTTCGGTAGTGGGATAGACTTAAGAACACTATATCGCCAATCAGCGGAGCTTAGCAGGCCGAATAAAGCCTGCTCTGAAGAATGTCTAGGTTTTGTTGCTAGGATAACCGACGTCTTTGAATCAGCTTCCGCCTCGTGGTAGTGTTTTACATTTGCAGCATGCAGCGCGCTCAGCGTCCCAACAAGCGCGGGCAACGAGTCAACGTTATACGTACAGTCGCTAAGTATAATCAGGTCCCACGCGCGGGCAGAAGCAAGAGCGCCAAACCGGCCGTGTTTGCCCTCGTCCCAGTCCAGGTCTTCGTACTGAAGAGTTACCGTGGGACCGTCGGGATTTATCTGGGAGAGCGCCACTTCGGCTCGCGCGATGTTCGACCTCGCACGTTCTTCCGCCTCTGAGAGGTCTGTTAGCAGCACGGTAGCCTTACTGGAGGTATGGCCGTAGACTACGCCCCTTTCTAGGACTTGCGCCAAGGTAATCCCGAGGATACCCACACCGCTACCCAGCTCCAAGACGTTAAAGCTGTCTTTTCGTATAGGCAATACATCGCAAATTCCTTTCTTACTGCTACATGCATCCCCGAGAAAGGACGCTGTCACAACACCCGCATCCCATATGTGACGCGCAATACTCTCCCCGACATCTTCTTCTAGGTCGATGTTTAGCTGGTCCTGGAGCCGAAAGCTAGGATTTAGTCGGAGCGTCCGGACGGCAACGGGAGCGCAAATGCCCTTCGCCATGTCGACGGAAACTGGCATGACGAGACCCATGCTCGCGGGCGAGCCTCTAGCAACGCTCCACGGAAGCGCATCCCTACCCTCCAGCACCCCCAACGGTGGAGTTTGCGTCGCTGGATGAATCCTAATGGTACACGTGACGTCGCTCTTCTTCAGATGCGGCTTAATGGGGACTTTGACGTCAAGGCATCGCAGCCCAGCCGTCCACCTCGGCGGGCGATCTATTTCTAGTATAATCGACTGGCCCGTCGGGTTCTCCACCGAAATAGTCAAGTCGACGGGCTCGTCCGGGTAGAGGAATGAGTCACCCAGATCCGTGGTGATGGTAAGAAGAATTGAGATAAGTGGTCTCCTGATGTTGGATGTGTCTAATTTTGGGCCGCGCAACAAGCGTATGTAGTGCATCTTTCTTTTGCCTGTGTGTTGCGATACCGAACCTTGGTTATGGTAAATCGTTTAATCGTTTAATCCAATGATTTGTCTATTTGGTGGTTTTTGGGTATTTGCGCCTTGGCGAGATGCATCTTTTCCGTGCCCAACATTTCAATGCACCTCTATGCGCCGTCGAAAATATTCACCGCTAAGCCATGCGAGTCTAGTATTTTGGCGGCACGGCATTGATTTTTTATCTATCGAGATCCACTTCGGCCATTGTTGCTGGATGAACTATCACCGTAGCAAATAGTGTTGAACGGTTGGGAAACGCAGAACGCAATTGTGTGCGTCCCGTTATATGGGAATTTTCTTTAACGGGTCAAAAAGCGGGATTTGGGGGGTATGATTATCAGCTTATCGAAGGTTCAACATTGTCCAATACGTGTACCGAATCTCACGTAATAAATCTATACTACAGATACCTAATACATACCTAGGTACCTAATGTGTGTGACGGCTATAGTGGATCCTGGGCGTAGTATAGGTACAAGATCTAGGTATATTCAAGGTTGATGTACCGCCTGACGCTCAGCACATGTGCATGTCTAGTGCATGCATATAGCAGCTGAATCGCTGGAAGGTCTGGTAAACCAGGATGTATACCCTATACTTGTAAGTATCTGGAAGTAGTGCTCACCTGCATGTAGGTACATGTAGGAACTTCTGTATATTGTACAGTTTAGAGGCTACTGGAGCTTATTAGATTGGGCTCTTATCTGCAATTAGACTTTCGCACCATTGATCGCGAAGCTGAGTCTACCCCATATTCGCAAATGGGAACCCGCCCTTTAGCTCCGGTTAGTGCCTGATAACCCTCATTTTATACTGAGCTAGTTTGACAGTGTCAAGTATTGACATATGTCGTCTTAGAGATACATTAATACTTTTGGGGCGATGGTATGTCGAGATGACAGAAAAGCTGACGAGCAGTGGGATAGTCTTTTAATGGTCCATTACTCGCTGTGACTTACTGAAAGCATACCCATACCCTCCTCAATCTACCTGTACACGTGGCTATGAGACAAATATCTTGATATTGGGTACCCTACCTTGAGATCGCCACGAATGCATGTGAATATCTCCGCCTGCAGTTATTACCTAGTTGATCACGGTTATTCCTTGAAGTCGATCAATGTGGTGAACGTTAAACGTGACAAGTTGGAGTGGTATCTAATATATTAGTTAGTTCGTAAGCTTGAAAGTTTACATTGGTATGAGAGACCGTAGTAAAAATCTGTTTCAACTTATCAGCTTGTTGCTTACCATACAGACATAACTTGATGGATAGCCATAAGAAATTGACTGTTAAAAAGTGTTGCAGAAACTAACCCGTGCCTCTAATTAATAATAAAATAATGTTAGATGTCGCAAAGACTAGTTCCTTAAAGAGATTCCGTAAAGAGATGTCTCTTACTATAAGCGCTCTAAACGCTAACCTTATCAGTGGCGCTAAGCAGCTTCAGTTTTCCCAATCCAGGTAAGAGAATTGAGCCGATAACGCAATTCGTGGGGTAGGAGGGTGGGGCAATTGACGACAAGGTGGGATATCTGCACAGTGCGAATAGGATAACTCATCTAAAGAGGCAGTATTGCGTGCGGGATGAAGGAAGAATTACTAACCTACATACTCCCTACCTATGCGGGTGGGGGGGGTTCTAGGACAGCCTAGTATCAGACTGTCAACACTCTTGAATCCATTTAACATGATTATTTTAAAACATTGAGACTTAAACGTATTGTATTAGACATTATTTCAATCTACCATTCTAACAAGCCTAATTATAATAGATTTGAGGCCCTGGAATTGATTTTAATAAGGTAGTAAAAATAATCGTCTGGTAGCGCCTAGTCAATCTCTTATCTCTGACATTGTTGTATCTCCAACATTATGGCCACCACAACATTGTAGTCTTACATAATCAGTATATTAGGCCTAAATTCATATCATGCCTGTAAAGGTGGCGCTAGTGGCTAGTCTATTTACATAAAAGGTATTATGTACTAGGGGTATATAAATATATTTCGAAAAAAAAAGGAGGCCATGCCATCTCGAACACCTTATATTTCAAGGTGCTTGAGATGGTTGATTTTACATTACTTTTTACTTGCTATATGGTAGACCTACCTATATGGTAGACTCGAACCTACGGCTTACATATTACATATTACATACAGTCTACGGGCTATTCAAATTGACTACGAGGCTTACGGGATTACGGATTACGGATTACGTACAAGGTCAACGGGCTATTGCCTTATATAAGGTATGCTCGGAGGCCACCTACTCCTTCCAGGACAACCTCTGACATTATTTCCTTGTCAACATTGTCTCCTTCCTAATATATTTCAACCGTACGAGTAGCGCTTGCTGTATATCCTAGCCTTTCGAGATGAGACTCTTCGAATAGACGAGATAGTTATGTTTAATGCATATACTCGTTGATATTAAGGTTATTTTAGTAGTAGTATTATTCTTATATAAGTGGCTCGTAATAGACTGCTTGGCCAATATGCCTTCGTAGCCTTGAAAAAAGGATCGTAAACAACGTTATCATAAATCCATACAATTACAGTGTATCTCTGTTAACAGGCTTCATTTTAATTACGAGTATAATACACCTTAATACCCTGGAATCATACTGTTCTAGGACCCCCCCCACCCGTATAGGTATAATTTAGGTAGTTACCTATCTACCTAGTTACATACACTATATTGTATTGTCTTATGATGTATTTGCATCCCTACGTACATAAACTTTACCATATGTGTGCTTTTAGGTAGTTTACGTGGATAGATCTCCCAATGACCTGGGTAAGCTTTATGGAAGGATATACACATGGTTCTTAAGTACCAGTAATATCAATGCAGAAATGCTACCTAATGCTCACCTAGGTACCTAGGTACCTAGGTATGCACAGAGTATGCGCAGATCTTCCATGAACCAATAATAATGGGTTTAGAACTCGTAGCAACCCATTGAATACCTGGGCGGCATAGTCGTTTCAGGTGTTCTAAAAATTGAATGGATTGTCCCGGAAGTCTACCCAAGTAGTTTAGGTAGGCAGTTTGCCTAGTTCGCAATTCATAACTCGTAATAAAATTCATACCTCGGTAATCCATGTGGTGTTTCTCGAGAAATGTCTCACTACTATGTAGAGACCCATCTTTGTTTGACAGACACTTCGGCATCTGCATCTCTATCTAAGCCTCTATGTGTTACCGTAGGTATGCAGTTAAACCTTTAAATTCAAGTACTGGTCTGTAGATATCTTCGCTTGAATGCGAACAGGTTACGATAGGAGAATTTGGTTAGATACCTAGGCAGAGAAGCGTTGGAATCACTTTCTAGTGCGATAGCTACAAGTACCTAACAAATGCAGTCTTTCTATTACCTACGAAGTTGAGAAAGCAACGCCCTTATCTACCAACAATAACCTATTGCTTGGCTGCGAACGCGGAGGAAAAGTAGAGAGAAAAGAGTCTGCCCAATAAAATCAAGAGCAACCAGGGAATACCAACGCCAGCCCCCTTTTGAGGGCATCCATGTAACCTTCATGTAATCATACAGTACCCACGAGAACTCCGAAGCCCTCCGGGCCCGGGCATCCCATGTAGCGATATTCCTATCCGTCCAAGTCAATGTAGTATGTATGATGTTAGTTCCTCCAAGCCGCGCCGCGCAATAGGAAAATGCCGAGATTGATATCCACAATCCATCCAGGCAATGATATAGCCCGAATCCAGACGCCGAAGTATTCGTGAAAATGGCAAAGGTATCCTCGCGAGGGTTATGTGTATCTAGGAAGAAACGACGCTCCGTGAGATCGATTGTAGTGACGCTAAAGACAAATCCCGAGGCGGGTCTCTAGACGGGGTCGCCAGTTACGGTAGCATCCCCTTGATCTCTTCGTCACTGAGTCGAATCTCATGTACAGGCTCCCTACGGTTCTCTAGGGGTATATAATCGCATTCGACGTACGAGGGGACGAACAGCTCGGGGTTCCATGCGAAGCCTTGACTCGAGGCGAGGTATGAGATCTAGAGAGGAGGGGATATTAGTAAGACGGCCCCTCAGTGTCACTCCACCGACGATAACACTTTCTTACCAATCGAGGTGCCCCATCAGGGTCTCCGATGTTGATAACGGTGCACTCGTCCTTACAAAAGGCGGAGCCTGTGCGATGTGAGCAAGCGGATCTCAGGCAGAGGACACCATCAAGGTGCTCTCTAATCTACAGCCAACACACGGGGAAGCAAACATACTCAATAAACTAGGTCGGCGGTGGTGGATTGATTTCAATTTGCGAGCGGACTGCACTGACGACGCTTCACTAGGACTAGGAGTTTGCGGAGAGCTTGAATATGAGGAAGATGAGCTGCTAGTAGTAGCCTTGGGAGATTGGTCGTAGGCTGTAGCCGAAGATCGGACAGCCGGAATAGCAATTGTATTAGACGCCATCATTATAAACCCACAAGAGAGTGCTTCTCTCTTCTCTACCGATGACTCTTAGGAAGACTCTCGGGAGACCCGATTAGCAGTGGTGAAGTTGAACACGGAGAGAGGGGGCGCTATGGAGCCGGGATGGTAATGAATAGCAAGGGTAAAGTCAAAACTCCCGCGAAGGAATAACAAGTGACTATGTCAGAGAGTTAAGAGAGAAAGGGAAAGGAAAAGGGGAATTAATGTCCACGTTTACTCCGTAAAGCAAGCAATGACGAGGTAAAAAAAGAAGTGATGTTTGAGAGAAATGGGCAATATTCACGAGGTGGAAAAAAGGACGAAAAAGAAGAAATCGAAGTCAGGTGGTTGAGAGAAGGTGAGAGGCTAGAGGGAATCTACTCCGTATTGTACCTAATGTACGATGTACAGTCTTGATGTACAGTCTTGATGTACGGTAGAGAAATGGTAGAGAGGTCGGACAGCGCCTGCGCCTGCGTCTGCATTGATGCGGGAACGGTCTTTGGTACATGTAGTGCTGCCCGTGCTGCCCGCGCTGCCCGTGGTATGGTACGTATGGGGTATGTGCTGTGCCTGCTAATTGCCCAGCTGCACTGTAGTTGCGGATGTACATATAATGTAGCGTATGTAGGTAATCTGAAGTAAAAGCAGGCAGGCGGGCAAAGCGGGCTAAGAATGGGCTATGAATGAACGAATGATACCGTACCTTACTGTATGGTGGTAGATAGAGAGATGCAGGCTAGGTACATGTATGTTGGAAGGAGGAGTCAACGATAGCCCAGTGCGAAACCGCTGGTTTTAGGTATGATGACACATCGGGAACGAGGGACCCTTGCGGGTCTTTTTCTGGTTTGTGATTGAATTGGATTGGTCTAATAGAGTGGAGGCTGTTAAGTGGTCTAGGTAGACACCGTGCTGTAAAGTGACTTGCCTCTACATCTACAACCACCTGAGGAAGTACGTACATATACGTATGCATTGTACAATACGTTCTAGAGGCTAAGATACATGCAAGATGCAAGAAGGATGAGCTCAACTTGGTTCCTTCTTAGCTCTTTCAGTTGCCGCAAAGCCCAGCATCTTAAGAACATTATCTTACCTTTTAGGGTGTTATTTATGTGCAGCATGCTGTCTATAGGTATTTAAGAGACATAACTTATGCATAATTAGTATAGGTAGTTACCTAACCTAACTACCTCAAAGCTCCATTGATTAACATTTCAAAAAGTCAACATTATAATGGAAAATAACTTAGACTATGAACATCTCTCTCCTAACCTGATGTCCTTTGTCGCAACATCAACAATAAAGGTACACAGTACCATATATGGGAATGTCACCATCAATAGGTTTAGATCTAGGCCAAGCCATAATTTTTAGTCGGGCGATGCCGGAAGATGATCACCAGTAGGCTAGGCAGGTTACACAGCAAGATGAGTGGTCAAAAGTCGACCTCTTAAATGGGGGAGATTCAATGCTCGCCTTGGATTTGTAGGTGCTGGGAAGTGAGCAGCCAATCAGACGATGCTCACGCATTCAAGGCGATGTACATCAAAGTAGGAGCCGGACGGTGGGGCCCGGCTTCAATGGCTGAACGGATAGCGGGAAATCTATTGATCCTATACTTTCCAAAGATGGATTAGTCGGAGTTAAGGTCATGTACCTAAGTACCATGCTAGGTACGTAGGTACCTAAATAGTGTAGTAATCAGCTCTCAAGGCTGCAAGGCTGGCGTCGGCACCCGGATCATAGAAGCTTGTAGCTGTCTTCCACTAACCAACGTAACTTCAACCTTCCAAACTCAACAACCACTCATCATAATTATCATCCACCAATTTTCCATATTAACAACAAGAAAAAGCCTGCCCAACAAGGACAAATTCAATATTTGACCGACCGACACCCACAGTCATTCTTCTACGCATTTAGAACAACCCCACCGTCGGAGTCGCGATCATGGGTGACGTTCTAGTAGAAAGCCCATCCAATGCTGTGGCACCGCATAACAAGCCGATCCCGTCCAACATCCCCAATATTGAGAGCATCGAGGGCATACCAGCACAAGGCGGAGATGAATATGCAGTATTAAAAAAGCTACAGAGGCACCTAGAATACATCCAGCTGCAGGAAGAGTACATCAAGGATGAGCAAAGGTAAGAAAAGAGCGGGAAACGGCAATCGTCTTCTACACTATCACTCTATATTATATAAGACATGAGTTCTAACAGCAAACCTATGTAGGAGTTTGAAGCGTGAACTTGTCCGAGCACAGGAGGAAATCAAGAGGATTCAAAGTGTGCCTTTAGTTATCGGCCAGTTTATGGAAGCCATCGACCAAAAGTAAGCCTGAGTAGTTTTGACTATATTATGTATTAAACATAAATCACGACAGAAAATTCTAACATAAACACCAGCACCGGAATAGTGCAGTCTAGTACGGGATCTAACTATGTTGTCCGTATTTTATCTACCCTCGACCGCGAGAAGCTCAAGCCCTCGTCCTCTGTCGCCCTCCACCGACATTCCAATGCCCTTGTTGATATCCTGCCTCCGGAGGCCGACTCCTCCATCGCCATGCTCGGCGCCGATGAGAAGCCCGACGTGACATACGCCGACGTTGGTGGTCTCGACATGCAAAAGCAAGAGATCCGCGAAGCTGTCGAGCTCCCGTTAACCCACTTCGACCTCTACAAGCAGATTGGTATCGACCCCCCGCGCGGTGTCCTCCTCTACGGCCCTCCCGGTACCGGAAAGACTATGCTCGTCAAGGCCGTCGCCAACTCGACGACCGCCAACTTCATCCGAGTCGTCGGCTCCGAGTTCGTGCAGAAGTACCTGGGTGAAGGTCCCCGCATGGTCCGTGATGTTTTCCGCATGGCCCGCGAGAACTCGCCCGCCATCATCTTTATCGACGAGATTGATGCCATTGCCACTAAGCGTTTCGACGCCCAGACCGGCGCCGACCGCGAGGTCCAGCGTATCCTCCTCGAGCTGCTCAACCAGATGGACGGCTTCGACCAGACCTCCAACGTCAAGGTCATCATGGCCACCAACCGGGCCGACACCCTCGACCCGGCCCTCCTGCGGCCCGGCCGTCTCGACCGGAAGATCGAGTTCCCCAGCCTGCGGGACCGCCGCGAGCGCCGCCTCATCTTCAGCACCATCGCCAGCAAGATGAGCCTCGCCCCCGAGGTCGATCTCGACAGCCTCATCGTCCGCAACGACCCTCTCAGCGGCGCCGTCATCGCCGCTATCATGCAGGAGGCCGGCCTCCGCGCCGTCCGCAAGAACCGCTACAACATCATCCAGTCCGACCTCGAGGACGCGTACTCGAGCCAAGTCAAGGGGACGAGCGACGAGAACAAGTTCGACTTCTATAAATAGACGGAGACAACTTGGTCTGGTTCATCCCAGCTTTCTTCATGGAGTGGGGCGGAAGCCCAGCAGGAAGGAAGAGAATCCGCGTCCTATATCGACAGTAGATACGCTCCGGTCTTATCCCGAGGATAAAATGGAAGTTAGGGACCGCCTTTAGAAGTTGTGACGTGATGGGGTTGGCCGAGTGTAACACTATCATAGCAATACTACGAAACAAACTAATAGCTTGCTTCCTCCTACAGTGCCACTTATTATAGGAAGTAAGTATACCAGTATTTTGAAATTCCAAAACGCATTCATGGACTTGCAATAGAAGCCTGTTATTTGTCTAACCTTCGTCTGCCTTTATCTAAAACGCTCTCTTAACCGACTCCATAAAACGCGAGGTACCTATAACGCTTAAAGATTCATCCTTTCGTGACCTAGTATTACAATGGATGTCTACTACATCCCCGTTCTCCCCCTAACTCCTCAGCATCGTCCAATCATTCCTTCGAACCGCCTGAGCCCATCCGTCTACCTGTCCTCCAGAGGATATGATTTTCCTTTCGCATGCATTATCCGACCTTTTCTTTTGTACGCCGATTTACATACCACGCCATGCCATGCAATGGCATACAACAAGAACGGCATACCGTTAAGCGTAGAATCGACTGAGAAATGCGCAAAAATAAACTCGACGAGGGGATAAGTAGTAATACAGCAAGGGTATCATCCTTAAGAAGGCAAAAAAAGGGGATAGGCGCCAACTGGCACAAAATAAATTGCTTCGACTTGAAGCGTGGGTATCATAAAAGTCAAGGCTGAAATTCGCAAGGAATTTGTCGGGAGCCACCGTAACCAATATTCTATAGTAAGTAGCGTTCAAGCAAATAAAACTCGCTTGGCTACCCACTCAACTCAACAACTCGGGTATATCCTCCCTCATTACGTCTGTGTATGGGTATATTAAGTTGTAGTTGTTTCAGTCGCTCCCAGGACAGTAGATCGAACGTTGACCAGCTCCACATGTAATGCAATTATCCGTCGGTCAAGTTCAGGAGGATAGCACAACGCCCAGCTCCAGCAAGAGCTGTACAAAACGAGAATGGAGCTCAATGAAGAAGTCGGGGAGGCCGACGAGCTCTGCGAGCCCGCGGGCTTTAGGCGCAAATCCCCCAGGACCCATAGTTCCGCCCATGCGTTGCGTTAAAGCGATGCGGCTACCACCAGTTAAGAAACTAGTTGAATCGTTGGCCCTCTCTCTTTCACGTTCGCGGTCCAAGTTCGCTACACTAAACCCGCCCCCAAGGTTCAGTCCTATGCCACTGTCACGTGGGCCATCGCCGCCGAATCCACCGCGGCTATACGCAGCGTTGATCGCAGCAATTGGACTGCTAGCTTCCTCCCGTTCGCGCTCTCTCTCGGCTTCGGCTTCAGCCAACTCTTGGATCCAGTTTGCTAGATCTCGGAATGCGGCTGATATGAAACTGAAAGTCTTCATGGCGAGACGTTCACGGTGCGTACTGAGCGCCAAGAACGCATAGACTCTTTTGCGACCGCGTGCATGCACATCGGGAATACGGAATATGTATGCTGTCGTATAGCCTGCCAAGGGATCACCGAAGAATATCGGGCCTCCATTGGCAGCAGATTGGGGATTAGGCGGCGCGGCGATGTAACCGGGACCATGGTTGATTGGCGGAGATGTGAATTGTGGCAATGGTGATGAGAGAGACGGAATTTGCTGTGTAGTCTCGGGGCGTCGAGGGAGGGTTTCAAAGGAGAGCGTTCGTAGGCAAGATGCACGAACTATCGAGTACGTAGTTGGGGCTACCGGCTCATGAGCAGATGTATAATCCAGGTAGTGCGTGTGCTGTGTCACGCTGGATTTAGACGAAACACTTGAATGCGAAGTTGACGTAGTAGGTCGTCGCTGAGAGCTCGGGCGCTTGCCATTATCTCTGGGTAGAACATCGTCTTCTGCATCAGAAGTATACGAGGAATGTGGATTCGAGTTTGGCGGGCTGAACTCGCTACTCCCCCCATAGACACGAGCGTATGGTGCGCGTGTACGCAATACTGGGCCGCGTTGATCTGATTTGGCATCTGCCGCAGCATTTGCTTTTTCTTCCTTTCCAGGTTTTGAGTTTTGTCGCTTAGGAAGGGTGAGGGCACAGTTATCGCACGGGTTCGCTCGTCTCGTGACGTAGTCGTCATAGGTTTTCCGAAAGCTCGAGTCGCGTCGTAAGCTACCCTTACTGTTGGTCTCGGGGAAGTTTTCTGGCGCATTTCGAGGACTTTGCGGTGGCGTTTGAACAGCCGAGGCCGAGTTGAGTGCCGGCGTAACGGACTGGGCCGTAGTACCGGGACCCAATTTTGACGTCCGAAGTAGTGATGCGCGATGCGCCTGAGCTTCTTGGTCGGTTACAGGGGTAGACGAACTGCGTGGAGACCCAAGTGTCATCTTCCGGAGGCTTTCGGTAACGGTTGTCTGTTGGCTATGCCCAGCAGTGCTGGTATGTGGTCGCGCTGATTCAGTATTATCGTCGCAGCATTGTTTGCATGGTACAGGTAGACCTTCAGTAACCATAAGAGGTGTTGGTCCATGTAAGTCGCAGTAGTGCGCCAAACATAGCTGGATATGGGTTAGTAGAGGTAATATCGCTGGCTTTGGAGAAATAGTCATGGTCGGGTAAAATATTCCAAAAAGATGGCTTGATGGAGACTGGTGCTAAAACAGCATCTCGGGGAGAATGTTATAAAGATCGGGTATTGAAACGGTTCCAGAGCTTGGGCAGGCAATAATAAAGCTGAGGAAGTGGGGGTCAAAGCTTCACAAGAAACCCGAGCGGTCTAGGGTAGAGGGAGGGTAGGAGAAAAGCAAGCATTAACTAGGAGATAAATAGGATGGAGTTAGGAGTTTTGAAGGGCTACACTTGGAGAGGCAAAACGTCACTGTCGAGCAAGGGAGTAGATATGGTGAGTCGAAATTCCAAGTTTGGCAACTTGGGCATCTGCGACAATCATGACATCCGTACCAATCAAGCTCAAGATTTGGCTGACTTGGGGCGTAGCGCAACATCGCTTCGCTCCGTGCCGTCGTGATGGGAATAGGGGGACCGTCTAACATAAGCATTCTAAGCAAGTAAGGCCCGGGGCTAAGGGGGCTGACGAGACGATTGTGTGTGGGGGGGCACGAGGCTTCCGGGGTGATCTAGACGGGCGAGGCGGTGAAGAAATTCAACCAGGTCATTAAAGGACGGGAAGATGGGTGGTAGAAACAAAAGAAGGTGTGGAACACAAATATTCAGACAAGTAAATGAAAGCGGACCCGAAAGCCAAGGTATGCAGGTCAGGCTAGTGTGCTGAGTGTGCTAGGTATGGACTGGACTGTGTCTTGTGTCTAGACGTCTGGGTGTACAAGGTTGAAAGTTGGTAAATGGAGAAAGTGAATGAATGAAAGACAAGAATCAAAGAAGAGTTAAGACGCGTAACGCGACCATAAAAGCTAAAGTCGCGGTTGGCCTAATGAGGTATAACGAGGTATAACGCAGAACTGAGAACAGAGGTGGAAAAAAACACAAGAATACGTAGTGAAGAAGAAATTGTAGAGAATAACAATGTACTTACTATAGACGTCATGACGTTTCCTCAACACGACAGAGGTCACAGAGGTTGCAGCAATCTGTGGAGCGTCACACAGCGGGGTTTGTTCGATTGGATTTCCAATTCCAACAACGCCCAACGACCAACGACCAACGAGAGCGGCCAAGCGTCCAGTAACAACTGCCAGTACCAAGGAAAAGTGACCCCCAAATAAACCAAATCTCCCTCCCACGCGCGTCCCGCGTCCTGCCCTGGCTCTTATCGCCTATCCAAGCCAGCCAAGGACAGTTTTTGGTACCGTAGTCAAAAATATTATCTCATCGATGAAACAGCAGGGAAACAGCAGGGACCGGATGCGGGAACAAGCTAAATAAGTTGTTCAGATCTAATCCGTATCCTAGACCGGGATCTCCTTTGCCCGCGTATGCGTCCGCGGCTGCGTCGGTGTTTACCCAGTTAACTAAAAAGTCGATGTGAAGTCCGAACTGCGAAATGAGCCCTTGCACTCTCGCCCTTGTACTCGCTATCGTGTATGCGTCTATGTACAGTTAATCACAAGCGAAAATCCGAGCAAATGCGGTACGGGATGACAGAGCCCAGAAGATATGTCACCAATCGGCTCTTAGTCCTGCAATATCGATCCTTGTGTTTCCTTCTGGTTGGCTCACTAGGTAGGGCGATCGCAAAGGAAGCTCTTCACGGATTGGCGGGAAAAGAAATAGCGCTAACAGCTGCGAAGCTGACCTCCAACTTGTGCGATCCAGATGAAGACGTAGGTTGGGGAGGAGGTCATGTGCCGAAATGATATTCGACAAGAGCTCCAATAGAAGAAGGTTGTGACGAGCTGAACTAGACGCACACAAAAAAAAAAAGTTGTTTGTCAGTAAATAAAATTCGTAATCATAGAGTGGAGAGGAAGAGGAGGGGGGAAGGGAAGAGTTGGAATATTCCCAGAAAATCAAGTCGACAATAAAGTCGAGTAGCTACCTAAAAGGTAAGAGCAACTCAATGCAAAGAGTAACTCGAGGTAGGTTAAGGTAAGTGTAGGTTAGGTGTACCTAATGTTAGAGGTACAATACGTACCTCTCCTATGGAAGGAACGCAATACGTACTTTTAATACTAGTTATACAATCTGAAGTTGTTTCCCTTTCTTTGCTTGGAGATTTGAGGAAACTGCCGCTTGGTATGTAACAATACCCTGGGTGAGGTAAGATAGCGAAGAATAAGGTAATTGAGCTTTAACTTAGAAGCCAAAGGCCTTGTTGCCCCTCACTTTTCCTTTTGTCCTTTTTTTTTTTTTTTTTTTTTCAGTTTGTATCGATGAGGTAAGGCCAGTCAGAAAGAAGAGAAAAAAAAAAGTTGACAGTACAAAATGTGAGGTACTTATTTTGAGATGGATTCTAAAATAAAAATAAAAATAACCCTCCCAGCAACAAAACAAACAAGCAAACCCACAGGCTGCAACAGCTACGACGACTGCAACGATAAGTCAACAACAGCAGTTCGTGAGCTCAGTCTTCGCTTCGGATGTGTCGCCAATGGGGTCTTCTACCTTTTTAATCATGTACTACGACCGTTGCCGCTGCTCCAGAAACCCGACCCTACGCCAAGCTAGCTAGCCAGCTAGGATGCCCACTACGACGTGGTACTGCCGGGCCTTGGGTCCTTTGGTTGCGGAGGGAAGATTTGCTGCGTGGACAATACCACCGTAATCGCCCTAGCTAGCATAGCTCACGTTAAACGAGGATGGTCTAGCCTGTAGGGGCGGTCTTCTAGAAGAACCACTAGAATCGCATGCAGTGTTAGCCCAGCTAGGAACTCCTAGTCATAGTATGCATATGCGGGACTGCCACACCGACGAGACGGTGCTCACCTATTATTAACCAGGTTCTTTGGCCCACTTGTCGCGTGTCGGCCTAGGCCGGGGGGAGGGGGTACGACAATTGAATTTTGGGAGAAGAAAAAAAAAAAAAAAGAACGATTCAGGTCCTTCGCTTTTTTATCGTCCCACAAGATGGGGTTATTATTTTCCCCCGACGGATTTTCGTTATATTTATATGTGTCAGCTTTTATCGGCGATTCGACCCAGTCCTCGAATTACACTAGCTATGACCAAGGCTAGCTGCTGTTCAGATCCTCCTACTATATATTTGGGGCCACTCAGGTATTACGTATGCGGTACCCTACCCTAATTACTGCGCGCGTACAAGTTTGCCGATCGAGTTTGGGTGAGCCGGGATAGCTGGATAGATCTCGGTCGAATTCTGAGCTCTTGGCACGACAAAGATACTTGGAGAGCAAGGGAGGTTACCGACAAGCTGAAACTCCAAAGCCTGACTCGAATTATCCGTAGGCGCAGAACATGTGAAGAGGGCAAACTCCAGCTGAATAACAAGTTTCTAATACATTAGGTAGACAATGCGGGACGACCGGATGGGAAAAGGCTGCTATATAGCCCAACTCAGTAGCTACGATTCATCTTCTGGCAAATATCCGGCTATTTTCGAGACGAGGTTTCGACCAGACAAAAAAGAATCTCACATGTGCAACTTGACATCCTACCTCAGACAAAATTACGACCACGGTGAATATTATCGGGTGCGGCACCACTAAGATTATAACCGCTAGATATAATTGGTCAATTCATCATTACTGGTCGGATATCATCTCCCACATCTAAAATCCAGGAACAGTCCCAGCATACCCTAGGTACTGAATTCCAAACCCGAAACTACATAGCCACGGCGTTATCCCAAATCCCAACTATCTATGCTATAGTAGAGAGTCTGGGGAACGGTGTATCGGAGTAACACCTTGTCCACGACAGGGAACTCGGAGTCTAGTGGACTACCAAACCCCTTAAAGAAGAAAGTACCTAAGTACGTAAACTACTCCGAAATGTAGCCAGAGAATTTTACAGGCATTCCCCTACCATTGTTTGTCGGGGTTATCACCAAATTGCCAGACTGCCATTACGTAGGGATCATAGAAGGTAGTCGGACACATATTCTCATCGCAGGAAACCGTCAAGCACGCTTGGCGAATCGGAAAGGATCCTCTATTTCGACGCGAGATAACTATACCTGTCAGCACATCAAGTCAGGCATGGGAAAAGCTTGGTAAGAGTTCCCGAACAGCTTTACACAAACTAACGGCTCAGCTGCCGTCCTACGATTACACAGGCAACTTGTGCTATGTAAGCACACGCATAGGTTAAGATATATTACATTCTAGCGGGCCATTACAGAAACGAGCTGTCATAATGCTCCTATACTTCCATGATCATTACATCACTTTGTCTAGACTCCAACTAATTTATCAAGCAAGTCGCCCAGGCCAGATGTAGATGGGCAACCTACATACACCTACTTATACATAGATGCATGCATGTCAGTTGCTTCACATGCTTCAAGCATTCTATATTCGGCCGCATACAATTAATTATCCATGCAGCTTGGAGAGATCTTAACTACCGTTATTATTACTACTACCACACCGCATTCCATAACGACTTAGTAGCCGTTTTGAAAATGACAGCGCATTCGACACTCTTGACATACGTGAACGGACGGATTACACCAGAGATCCTTATTTCTATTTAGCTTCTAGTTTGGCTCTTGGCTTTCTACCCGCTGGAAATTTACTCTATCGCAACCAATAGTTCGACTAATTCTAACTCTCGGAATGTTCGGAAATGCCACGCATCCATAATCCTACACATAATCAACCGACTCTCTCGCCTGTCATTCTCGTCATTTTTTCTGTCGTTTAGAGCACAGGCCATCACCAACCAGCCTATATTTTTTTCTGTCGCGCCCATCTCCTTGCCGCATCCACATGGTTCCAAGTTCTCTCCACCTATGAAATAATACTAAGCAAGGTCTTGGGTCTAGGGGAAAGCGTCTGCTCCACTCGGAATCCCGTTGGTCTATCAAGCAAACGAGCAAAGCTGTCCTGGTGACTTATTAAACGAGTCCTTTCTATTGGTTTGGCGTTCCCACCGCTCCAATTAGTATTGCAGGATTCAGCCAGCAAGCTAGTGTGTTATGTAGTACTTGAGGCGTTTTTCTCAAGTCTACAGAACGAGCCATTCACCGGTTTCGATGGTGTTAGTAATAAGTCCGAACGCTTCTCGGAATCTGATGATCAATGCTACTTCACCGGATGTGCGTGACCGTGCGCTCCCAGATCGGCGTATGGCCCCTCATGGATCCGGGATTACCAATCTCGTAACGCTGTCTTGCATAGATACAGCCCTGACCGAACCGTTGAACCCAGAGAGGCTTAAGTTTGGGACAGTGCTTGCCTACTAATACGGTAGCAATGGAGTGGAACTGGGTATATTGCATCTAATACAAATAGCCGGCTCGTCGGGCACTGTAACTCTAAGGGTCGTCATGAGAATAGGACAAGTCCGCTCGTAAGGTTAGCCTTTTAGTATCCTCGACTCGGTTAAATAACGTTTGCCTCAAGTTCGTCTGATCTCGACCCGGCCGTCTCGACACTACATGATCCGGGGAACGTTAAGCGGCGCACACGTGCGCACACGGGACAAAATGTAACCATCATGTCCGTAAGGTAGGGGTTAAGAAAACCATACGCTTATTTCTCATTTGAGGATGACATATTTTCCATTGCGTATTCCCGCCGGGTGCTTATCGGATTTTCTTACGTAGCACAAGACTGGCTTGCATCGCGAGCCGTTCCGCTCCGTATGACCTCACCTTCGTCCCCGGCTAGGCGCAGAGGGCATCCGATGTCACCTTTTCTTACGCCCGTATACCCCGAGTCTAAATTATGCTGCGGCTCGATGCATTCGCCTATGCATGTCACCCATCAGTGCCGCACATCTGAGCATAAGAGTTTGCTGTCACTCATCGCCCATCCTTACTAAAGGTAGAACGATTTTCAAGTTTCATTAAAAGAAACACCTTCTATTCCGGGTTTTTGGGATTCCTTTCCCGGGGGCGTTTGTTTAGTCCCCCTCCCTGAACGACGTACCTCAGCCGGTTCGGCTCCTTGTCCCGCAATCTCCGCCCACTTTGATATCCGACCCACGGTTCTCACACTGATATAAAGATCTGACGAACCATTTAATATCGGACTTGGTAACTTGACTTGTCCAATGACGTCGGCCCCATTCGAGCCGTTCGTGTTACTAACGTTGCTTCGGATGGAGGCCTCGAACACATACTACTTTCCCCGGTCTCCTTGCTGTTTCTCATCTTTTAGCCTAAAGGAAACCCTGCCCTATATAATAGCGGATTTGGAAACATCCATGTGCTATATTGTCCGCATTAGTTCAATAGAGGAGAATCTCGATCTGATAATGCGGACTAACCAGGGCGCAAATATGTACCAAATTACGACAGAAAATATACTCTCCCGTCCTGATTGGGGCACGGTATAACAGATTAGGAATGATGTTCCTGACTGTGCAGAGCCTATTCAGCTTCCAAGTTATGCGACTCTCGGATGACGCTCCCTCCAAGCTCAAGCGTCTAAGTATAGATTATTGATGTTCGATTTAAAATCCATTTCTAGACCTCTATGCCATCCGCTTGGTTTTAGTAATGTTACAGTTCCAAACTTCACTCAGATACGATCACCTCCAACTATGATCACAAGGGAACAAAAGTTCCAACCCTTTCCCATGCTTGAATAGTCGTTCCATGGAACCATACCGAGTAATTAATTGCCATGTTCTTCCCGTAAGTTCCGTAGCCACAACCTCTTCCTTTGGCATCTATACAGCAAGTAGGCACTACGTGTCAAGAATTCACCATGTCCTTCAATATACGAACTGTGCAAGAGACGTAATATCATATAGGAAAACGGGCGAAGCGGTCCGAGCAAAAGTTTACGGAATAGAGTCTAGATGTGAACAAAACCGGCCTTAGCTTTGGCGTTTTCTTGAACTTTGACAGTGATGATCTAGTTACCGGGTATACACTTTTAAGAATTATACTCTTGAAACATCATCTGAATTTTTCTCATATCTATCGAATGGTCCTATTTAAAGAATACTACTGAAGAAAGGAGATTTTCGTTCAGTATACGTTAAGCTTAATACTATTAAATCCGGTCTCATCTTTGAAACGATCATAACTTCGTATTACGCTATGAACTCTCGCTACCTTGGGAATGATATATTTCAGTTAATATCGAAAAATTGATGTTTTTCTTATATTGTTGTATTGCTATTGCTTATTGACTACATTAGGTACTTAATCTTCTCTAGGTAACCCCTATTAGCGTATTGGAAATGAGTAAACTTATTAGTTTGAGATTTATCGCCCCTTTTAACATAAGGCATAAGGAAGCATTGTCCTTTTATACCTAAAATCTGATAAGTTCACCTCTTTTTTTTTTTTTTTTTTTTTTTTTTCACACTCTTAAACCGACTACCTGTCTTGATATTGAACAGTCTTTTATGGCAAACCCTTATTTTAGATATACTTACCCCTGAAACTCATCTCATTTCCTATATTTTGCAGATTGCTCATCTCATCCGTGGCATACCTACCCCCCAGCTCCCGCCAAAACAACAGCATTCACGACCAATGCGTCTTCGGCCTCTGCACCAGCTCCCCATCGATCCTAACCTCAACCCCCTCTTTCTCGTGGTAGAAGCACAAACAACCCGCAATGCTCGCGCACTCCAGCGTCGGGGTCCTATAATACCATATCAAATCCTCAAACGTCCCTCCCCCTTCCCCTTTCCCCCTTTCTCCTTCTTCCCCACCACCACCCACCTCGACATGATAATAATTCGCCACCCCCTTATACGGACACGCGGTCGTCGTCCGACTCTCCCTCAACCTCAACCCCACCCCTCCTTCCGGCGCAGTCAACACCGCCGTCGGCGGCACGTAGTACCTGCACGGCAGCCCCGTCTCGTACAAATGCCACGACGACCCCGTCCGCGCGACCACATGCCCCCGCACACGCACTTCGAGCGCCCGCGTCGAGTGCAGCACGTCCACCCGCCGGAACGGGTCCTTCGGGTGCACGTAGATCCGCACGTCCTCCTCGAACCAGGCGTCCGCGGCCGCGAACTCCACGCGCACCATGCCCTCGAGGGGCTTGCACGCCGGGTTCGGCAACGCGTCCCCGAACACGAGCGCTCTGTCCGTTGTCCTCTCGCCGGCGGCAAGCACGGCCGTGTGGCATTCGGAGTCCGGGTGGCGAAGGCGAAGGCGAAGGCGCTGCGGCGAAAACGACGCCTTCGGCACGTAGTAGTACGGGTAGTACTCGTGCTCCCAGACGAACAGCGCCGCCGTCGTGTCGGCTACGTACGCGCCGTTGAGCTGGATCCGCACGCGGCGGGGCGTCGCGAGCGTCTTAACGGGGCCCTTCTCTAGTAGCTCGTTGCCTAGCTTGAGGAGATCGGATTCCCCGGGTGCGTTCGCCATGTTGGATTTTCCGATAGGTATAGGTAGGTAATTTCTAATTCGCTTTACCTTGGGTAGCCACAATTTACCAAACAGATGTTCATCTATAATCGAGGGTTTTCAGTTAAGAACTTCTTGAAACACCTTGGCGAATATAAGACGTGAATTTAGGGTTTCTCAATCAATTCTTGCTTATTATTAGGTGTTCAAAGAGCATAGCTTCAGCCTAGGTAATGTATGTACATGTAAGTTTTCTTAACCGTCCATTAACAACTGGGATCAGCCAACGCGGGGTAAATGTGCCTCGAGTTAGGTAAACCAGATATGTGGCTTCCAGTCCTCTTACATCATGGACCTACATGATAGGTCCTCACTTTTGTCATGTATCGTTAGCCGAGGACGTGAAGCATTTAAAAAGCTTGCGCCGTCTAGCTTACCTAACTTCTTGATTATACTGTGTACAAGCCGCTCCTATCAGTTAACGATGACCATAGTGAAGTGGTCCTAATGACCCTAATCGTATAAACTAATGCGACTGCTAATTTGATATTAGCTGATCTAATATAAAGGGTATCTCTTAAATAACAACATCTTCCGGACCCAGAAGCCTTGTAAGAATATTCCTCCTAATGCGTACCTTTTGTCTGCTCCTCATGAAAGGCCTAGTTCCTGAATTCTCTCGTGTACCGTTGGTTTTGGGAACGCCTCTGATGCATATCACTCCCAATGCAACCGCATGCCTTCCCCTAATCCTGTACCTGTTCTTATGCTAGAAATATTTTTTTAAAAAAATAATAATGAATGAAGAAAGTGCCGAAAACCAAACATGTCCTCTAACGCCTTCGCAATGCCGCATAAAATGGTGAATGGTGTGGTACAAATGCCGCTTCGTGGTTCATCTTTACCATGTTAACTTCTTACTCATCAAGAAAAGGGTCGAAATCAACCTCCAACCTCTTAGCTGCGGGCTCCTCCCGGATATCCTGCTCGGTAAGTCCATGCTTATCTAGCCAGAGCTTGCGCAGCACCTGGTAGATAAAAAGGTACTGGGCCTCAGCTTGGACCATCTGTTTCCGCTGCTCCCTGAGCGCATCGACCGTCTTGTATACGATATCCTCCCCGGCCCTATTAATGTCCATTTCGAGACGATCCACGTCACCTGAATCTATTTCTCGCATTAGATGCTCAAGGGCCATGAACGTGCCACTTCTTCCCACGCCCGCTGAGCAATGGATGATCCGTGGGTTATCTTCGCTCGCATTCTTCTCTTTCGACAGCCGCATGAGCTCGAAAAAGCTATCAATATCCTCCAGGGCCGGAACACCGAAGTCGGGCCACTTGCGGTAAAGAAGATGCCATACGGTCATGTCGTTCTCTCGGCCTTCGACGGCGATATTTAGTTTCCGTACCTCAATCGCACCGTCAGCGTGTTCCTCGATATCGACACATTTAATCTTGGCGTGGAAACCGTCACCAAACTCGTCGTCCCCCCCTATTACCCACGGCTCCTCCTCAATGGATCGAGGAAAATATGGGAAGCACTTCTCCATTCCACCCTCGTGTGTTTCGGTCAGCATCACAATTACAGCAGGGCTCTTCAGCTGTTCCACTACCATTCGCCAAACGTGATCCAAAGTCCCGGCCTTCGGTCCTTGCATGGCGATGTAACGATGCGGCGGCTTGGATCGGGGGTGCAAGGGAGAACGAAGAGTTATGGGCGACGCATTGATGTAATCGAGGTGACCGTCAGGTACCTGTAATTTGACGCGGTTATTGGCCCATGGTTGGATATTCGCGTATCGGTCGAGAACTTTAGCCTCTGGTGTCGTGACGCGGGCATACTTGAAGCTTGGGGATGGGTTATTCATAGACTCCTGCAGACGAAAACGCTCAGCCCAGTTGAGATCTTGGAACTTAGCCTCGATATCTGCAATTAGAGTAGGATATGTTAGCATCTCAAAACGAGAAACGAATACAAGTAGAATATTGAGTCCTCAATGCGATATAGATATAGACATACCCTGCTGGGACTGAGTCAGGAAGGCCGGAATCTTGGGCCTGCGTGTTTCTTTGATCATCTCCTTCTCGTTCTTGTCTTCGACACCGCTAGCTGGTGTTGATCTACCGAGTTCGACGGCGCTGTCTAGACTTGCTACTGCGGGTGAAGCAGGCATAGGTAATGAAGCCGGAGTGGGGGACCGGGCGCGCTTATGCGAATGTCGAAAATGGAATCCTCGACGAAAAGGAGACTTGGAAAGCACATCATTGCGAGAAGTATGGGTATTGGGGATAGTTAAGGTTGGCAATGATTCACGACGGCCCACAGGACCAAGCTTGCTTTCCGAGGATGATTTGTCCGGAGGGGACCCAGACAGCACTCCAGAGGGCGGAGTAGTGGGTGAGGCTTTCTTAGTGCGCCGGAAACGCGAAGAAATGGACTCCATTATGGGTAGATGACCCGTAGAAAAGTGGTATAGGCTGATAACGAGGATAGAGAGGAGAGGCGGAGGGTGGAGGCGCGAGGGCCACGTAGACTTCGTAGCGGCTGTTCGCAAGAGTGAGGGGACCAATGCAAAGTAGCGTTTCCCTGACAGAGGTTCAGAATCGGCGAATGTCAAGCTGGAGAAGAGGGAGAGAGGGCGGAGCTTGCCCACAAGCTCCAAGTAATTGGCACGAGGCAATAGATGTGCAATTCCAATGAGGCAAGGCGAGGCGAGACGAGGCGAGGCGAGGCAATGCAAGGCAATGCAAGGCTATCTAGGTAGGCTAAGCCTGCGTTTTGAGGAAAATGGGAAAAGCGTAGATGGAAGAAGAAGGGTTATATTAGAAGTTTCTAGCAAGGGTTAAGGCAAGATTCACCTATGGTCATGGCAGAGATGTAAATGGAGTTGACCGATTTAAAATGATAAGTAAATAAAACTTGTGAATGGTAGAAAAGAACTGACGTTTATTCTTTTCATTATTATTATTTTTTTTTTCTTCAGTGTTGCTTTCCAAGAATTAGCTGGAGAAATATGTACCGTCAACCTGGAATTGGAAATACGGCAAGGATGGGGGAGGCAGGGGAATTAAATAAGAATGTGGGTCGTCATTGGCAGGTCTCGGACGGGATGCTAGATGGTCAGGTAGTACAATCGGTACCGCATGCATACCTAGTAGTAGTAGGAGTACTAGTAGTAGTAGTAGGTAGTAGTAGTAACAATGAGTGAAATGTCTATTAGTTACTGTAAATAATGAATGAACGATCTGGAAGTCACAACCTGTTCGGCCTGTTCACATGTGCCTGACCAGCTGAGGTGGGCTTTTAAAGCGGGGATGCACCTAGGGTACATTTGGTACCGTTCTGTTAGGTGCACTACAGGTGCAGTAGTTCGCAACAGCTACCTAAAGTATACTTAGTATACCAATAGCTTACGAGGTACCTACTAGGATATACCTAGGTGTATGCGAAGTACATAAAACCTAATGTAGGATGGGACGATAGGCCAGAATTGCCTCATGAACGCTCATAACCGTAATGATTCAGGATTGGCAAGTCTTTTAGGCCTTAAACATTTGGGTAGACCTGCGACCTGGTAAGGAAGTTATCGATATGGCCCACACATGAGGCCTATCACGTTTCAGCAAGAATACAAAAAGAGTAATGCACCCGTCTGACAATTATATTTAGCAATATTCAGCATAGTGTACTTAACTCATGGGATGAAAAAAGGATGACGTGTTGGGAGAGTTACAGATCGCACGTTGCACAAAGTAGCTTTTTAGGTACGTGCTTAAAAGTGGCAGTTTAAGGTTTACCAGGGGGAGGATCGAAGCGAAGCTGCAGAGCGCCTGCAGAGCGCTTAAAATTGGTCTAAGCTTAGCCCTAACGGCTACCAGCATAAACCAGTTAACCGCTACAGCTTTGTCACACGCCGATTCGTCATATGCCCGAGTCTCGAAATTTCATACTACATATGAAAGTCTGATGAGTGTACATTAGGTATGTATAAAAATAAAAATGGACTTTACTCACCAGTATCAGAGTTGTAATTAATAATGTGAAGTAAACCCCGAATCTCTTTTTTTTTTTTTTTTTTTTTTTTTCCCAACCCTACCTGACTGCTGGGTAGTCAAATAGAGGCCACTAATGTTTGCTATATGTTGTTGCCATCCATCGTTAACAAGTCGTTTGAAAGTTTCTAACAAAATTTACCAATAATAGCCTAACAATACATAATAATACATAACACGTGAGCGAGGCCACGGTGCACTAAAAAGACGTCCGAAAGGGGCACAAAGAATAAAATTAGAACACCTCTTATTCAAACTACTGGTTGTAAATACCGATAGAAAGAGGACAATATGTAGCCCAAACACCTGGTACTACCAACTCCCAGACACAAACCACTCAACCAAAAGGAGATTTCTTCTTATTGGCGCAATTTCTATTACAGTCCAGGCATCTGACCTATGAGTGGTACACTCATACCAACTTTGACCGTCTCTAAAAATATCTAGGTGCCTCCTGATGTACCTGGCTGAAGATGCACGCAAACTGTTTCCCTACTACAACAGTAGAAATACGGAAAGCATTTTCATAGGCACTTAGCTTGGAGTTTCATTATATTCGTTCCTTCGGCTTCTTTTGTTTGTTTGTTTGCTTGTTAGTTTGTTTGTTGATACACACCTACAATCTAAACACATATAGAAGCCTGTTTAGACGAACAAATCCAATATGATAGTGTAGACTACTTAATAGATTCAATGTTAGAGGTTACCTCTATCGAGCTGCTATATTTTACTGTACGAGGGAGCCGCTTGATCTCATCGAAGAAAAAAAAATCTATTAGTGACAAGTCAAAGTCTTATAGACGCATATCGTCGTCCGCTTCCGGATCTTAGGATTACTTCTTGGATACACGCAGCTTCCTATTAATTAAGTTGCCTTACTCTGGATGCTATTGTCAGGTATTTAATACAACTACTGGGTTTGCCAGTCCCAGAATAATTAAAGATGGGATTGATTTCGGAGTAGACTTGTGCAGTTAGTTCATGTAATGAGGAATTGATACCTACTGTTTAAGCCTCTGGTATAGCCCTAGGTTCCTTGATTCTAGCTACACCAACCAAATTTGCTATTTATAAAAAGTGAAGACAAGTACGCAGGAACGATGGGGGTCCTTAATCTGGGCGTGTATATTATTAAGGCTTCTATATGAGCGATGCCCAATGATTATCTAGTCAGTAGAGCCGATCGATGCTTAAAACTGGGACGTTCAGAATATGATAGGTGCAAATGTCCGGAAGGGCGACCAATCATTATCGTCGTCGAGGATAAGCAGAACACCTCAAGTAAGTATAACCGGGCCAAGCACATTGTTTTATAATGTGTACAGCCTAACCGGCCTTGCGTAGCTCATATTCATCCTAGCAAGATTGCTTCCCTTCTTAGGGGGTACAGGTACCTATCTATATTATCTCAATCTTTCTCTAGGTATAAGTAAAATGGCATACGCTCCTCCGGATCCGCAAGCTCGACGACAAGCAATTCTTCGCTTGCCATACTACCTTCCCGGGTTCCCGAAAGGAATATCTGGCGTGGCAAAGGCCATCCATGGTTTACTGTCTGCCCAGACGGGAGATAACTCTTATACGGACGCACCAGTATGCTATGCACCTGGCAACGCGCGTTGATGACTAGTAGTAGTAAAAATTGCTAAGGCGTCGAGGGAAAGCAGAACACGACAGAGAAGGAGATATGCTGTATATCGTTTGGCCAACTTGCGCACAGCACGGGTCCCGTGGATATCCTATCACGCGCCACCCCTGAGCGATACCGCCTTGTAGACTGCGCCGACGCGGTGTCTAACCGCAACTTACGAATTCTGGAGTTTTCTGAGTTTCCGCGTGTCCCATACGCGGCTCTTTCTTACGTGTGGCGCGGGAACCGCCCAGCGGACGAGAGCACGTTTCGCACGGACGAGTTCTCGGTCGTAGGCGCGGAGGACGCCGACCCGATCGGCCTGGGCGTTCTCTGCGACGCGTGCGCGGCGTCCCTAGCCTGCGGAGCGTCCTATTTGTGGGTTGATCGGCTGTGCATAGTGCAGACGAGCGGGCGAGACAAGCGCTGGCAGATCCGCGAGATGTACCGGATCTACACGTTCTGCATCGTCTGCATCGTTGCTCCGTCCGGGATACGCTTCCTCGTGCCGTTTAGCGAGGAGACGGACTGGATACATCGGGTATGGACGTTGCAGGAAGTCGTAGCGCCCGCGGCCGCTGCCGTGCTGTTTGCGTGGAGTCACGGTGCCGGCGAGTCGTGTGTAAAAGTATCGGGGGAAACCTCGTACGGCCGAATCGAAGTAGTCACACCTGGAACCTCGGCTATGATGGGGTTGCCAAATGTGCTTGAGATATGTACGTGTGGATACTTCGATTTTACCCCTGATGGCCAGGAGAAAGCCGCTACCCCCATTCGAACCGAAGCTGTGCTCTTCGGGAGACCGCAAACCGACTCGAAGTCGGGATCGATTATAACCGGAGACCGCAGCATTCGTCTGCCTCATGTCACGGCGCTCGGGTTCGCAGCTGCAAACTACCTGGACACGGAAGAGATGCGGGATTATTGTGTTTGGCAATGCGCTTTCGTACGTACGTCGTCCTGTCCCGTTGACATGGTGTTCAGTATTATGGGACTCCTCGGAGTAATGCTGGATCCGTCCGAGTTTTCAAAAGACGACAGGCTCGGCGCTACAATTGCGCTCGCTCGGGGGATCCTTCGCCAAGGTCGCAGCGCCAGCTGGCTCGGTCTAGTTATTGACCTACCTCCATGTCCTTACCTGTCGACATTTCCCATGTTTCCGCAGACGTCCGTTGCTGGTCGGGCCATGGTCGCCCGCCCTGATGGTACCTCGGACCTGGTAACGCTTACAGATGCTATATACCCGAATGAAATTGGTGTATTTCCGCCCATAAGCGGTTCGATGGATGAAATAGGTTTCCATTCCTTTGAAGCACTTGCGATCGAGGTTGTAGCTTTGATTGAAGCGACAATATTGCCCCGTGATTCGCTTTATGACGACCCGGCACGTCCTACCCAACTAAGAGCAGTGGATGGGTCTGTTTGGAGCATCAATTCTAATGAAGTCTTATTGAACAATACCGATGAATTAAGGCCCGGGTTCCTAGAAAAGCCTCGCTCATTCGCACTGGCACTGGGTTTCTACAGCGGCATGCCAGCGGTGACTACGGGTAACAGAATCCGCGCGATGCTTGTAACTGAGTGTGCAGAAGACAGATACTACGTGCATTCGTACTTTCTACTTAATCATGAAGCTCTTAAGTGGGTATCAACCTGGAGGAAATACGAGTTCTGTGTCGGAGGTCCCAAAACATATAAAAGGTAGTGATGATGATATTTCGGAAATCGGGTTGTAACGGGGTTGGGTATCTGTCTTTCAAAACGAATTCCCGAAACTGTCAGCATTGCATTCAACTGAGCAGCGGGCGTTGCGATACTCTACTGTAGAATTTAAAAGTCAAATAAAAGCTGATATAAGGACCATTAGGAACTATAGATGCAACACTACGAAAGCCTAGTTTATTTACCGTATTAAGTAGTTGTCTTGTAATATGACTGAATGAAAATCCCCTATACGATACTATCATTGGATGGATGTCACAAATTTAAGTACTTGGCCAGAGGCGTCCTGTGAAGCGTGGGTACAAATGAAAATCCTAGGCTCTAATAAATTTGATGCCCAATAGTCAGCCGCACTATCCTTTTAGGATACCCAGTTGTGTAATATTTATATATGTAGAGCGACGCCGCTTGCGGTAATTCATAGAAATAATCTGCATTAGGTCGCATAGAATAGCAAAGTCACCAGGGACCTTTTACAATGAAGATCTTCCTAGTACGAATACGCAAACGGCCTGACGGTTCGCTGTATATTGAGCGCAAACCCCATGCAACCACCGATGATGATTACATCGCGATATCTCATGTCTGGGGAACCCCAGACACGGTCCAGGAGTACGTGGTGGACGGTATCGCATGTGAGTTCTACTCCCCTTTCTTCGAAACACCTATCGCTCAAATTATTAAAATAATCTAATCGCGTTTCGCGAGCGCACTCCCGAACAGGGAAGGTATCATTGAGCCCTGGAAAACAAGATATCCTGCCTCTCCTCCGGCGAAGTGACATCTGCGGCGACGGCTGGTTCTGGATGGACTTGTTCTGCATCAACCAGACGGAGTCGTCCCCCATCAGCATCGCTGACCAACTCATGGCTATACCCTCGATATACAAGTGCAGCCGGTGCGTCAAAGTCCTGCTGGAAAGCCCCGTCTGCGAACAGTGGCAGGAGACTGCCATGCGGGCCTTCGAGCAAGGGCCGATCAATGAAGAAGGGTTTCAGGAGGAGGAACTAGCTCACGGAAGTACGTGCCCACATCTTGCTTTCACGGATCCTTGGTTCGAGAGGCTTTGGACGCGACAGGAAGGCCTGTACGCGCGCGTGATGGATTTCATTGTACTGAAACCAGTCCCGTGTAAGCGCAAGCGCCGCGATCCGACTAGTGACTGGATCTCACACGGAGCCCTCCTGGCACATCGCTTCAGAGCAGAAACCTTTCTCATGGACAAACTTGCCTACCACGGAGTAGACTCTTCGACTGCTGAAGGGTCTCTATTCTCCATTTACTTCGACGTAATCTACAGACGTCGCATCAACATAGCCGCTTACGATTGTGAACCGGGGCCTGATCCCAAATACAACCCTATCAGAGAGGCATGGAGGAGCTTGCGAAGCACGACCAAGGCGCGAGATTACGTGCTGGCGGTGTTTCCAGATGTTAATGGGTACAAGGTCCCAGCTGGGGCCCGAAAAATGAATTTCCCCGACCTTCTGCTCGATGCCGTCCGCCAACCCGCAGTAAGTGCACACTTCCAAGTTGTGCCAAAAGTACCACGAGGAGTGGTATCTTCATCTATAAAAGCTACCGAAAGTATCCTTCCGTGGCTGGCAGATAAGCCCTCCAACATTGGCGAGGCGTACGACACGTTCACCGCAGACACGGAGCGCTCAGGGGAAAAGATGCGGAATTTTGCTGTTCCTGGTAGTATCGAGATACAAGATATTGATGCTACTTCTTCCGGGCTGGAAAAACTCAAGGACGACTGGAAACGCACTGCGAATATCAATCGGCACGTAATACTTCTGTCTCCCTCTGGCCCCTGCACCGGGACTACGCGAAAAGACACGAATGACGTCGTCGGCCTCCTGCAGCAGCATTTCGCTCAAGAGTTCATGCACATTTCTGTGTCAGGATACCTGCCTCCTAAGAAGATGGGTACGCTAGAGTTTCGAGCCAACGGAATCCTTCCTTTCAATAAGATAGCAGAAGTTCCTGATGTAATTTTCGCGCGTGAGCTGAAGCGCTTTCTGGTCTGCCTTATATGTGGGGTATCATTGTCTATTGCAGACAGAGTCCTAGAAACGGTAGATATTGTGCGTCTGGTGACGCCACACGGGTCCTTGCTAGCTATAATCCATAGAGAAACGAGGTTGGCGGCTCGAGGAGACCAATTTATACTTGTATGCGGCTCACTGTGGGATTTGCAAGGCTTTAGTATTGGTTTGAAGATTAGCGGTGGGATATCGGTTAGGGGGCGGACCATCATTCCAAATAGCAGCGTCTGGGACTCCATTGAAGGGCAAGTCGCAAAGAACGAGAACAGAGGCCCCTAGCCATTATGATCTAGTAAAGTCATGGTCCTGGGGCTACCTCATATGTTCGCTTCTTGTTCTATTGACATCGAGGAATAATATAATTTTGAAATCATGTACTCTTACCCGCAATTTAATCATTATCCTTCTTCTTATGCCATATAAATCATCCTATACATACACAAACGCGCCCCGATACAATTACCGAAATAGCGCTTAGTTCGCCTGTTGCTGTGCGTCCTCCACGATACGCTTTATCGCTGATGAATAGCCTCCGCTGATACTCAGTGTAAACCACAAACGAGCCATCGTCTTTCTTACTTGAGTGTTCCAGAATTGAGACAGCAACACATGCACTAGCACTAGCTGCAAAGAGCCAGCCCGGGAGCAAAAGCATATCGCATTCATAAGGACCTCCAGAATGGAACGGATCGGTAACATCATAGAGCCTATCATTCTTAGTATCCCTTAGTACCCAAGGTTTGCCTCCTTCGACTCTTGTTTTTGGAAATTTTAGGACATAGTAAGTAGCTTCGAGGCCACGTGGAGTTACCCGTCCATCGGAAGTTCCTGTAGACAGCTGAGGCCCGCTGGAACCCGCACCGTGGGCAGCCATAAATGAGGTTGGCAGCCATCGGAATCCTGGGACTTGCAATTTACTGCCCGTCAAAAATAGGACATTGCTTGGAATGTCCCCAAGTTCCTGGATCAGTCGCATCATCCGTAACTCCGAGTTAAGGTTGACGAGAATAGAAGGCTGGACGCCTAATAGGCTTGCTATCGCCAAAGTCTCGTCCGACGGGCGATTTGTAGTCCTCCATCGAAGAGATCGGTAAATATCACCGACGGAATATACTCCATGAACTGATTTCTTAGTGAGTCGAAATAGCTCGCCAGCAAAGTCAACTGTTTGTGGTGATAGTAACATATCGTTGGGAGACGGTATTAAACCACTCAATAGGGTTTGCGCATCAGCGAAATTCAAATAGAGAGCCTTAGACAGCACAGCCTCTTGCAGTGTCCAGAGCCGCTGCATCCATCCCGAGGTCAAAACGCGAAGAATACGCACCCCTAAAGGTGCTGTCGACTGGCACAGCTGTAAAGTCCTGTCAAGCACCAAAACAGCTTTGGCTTGGCTATATGTCTGAGCCATCATGCCAATGGCCTTTTTACGGACGCTGTCCGCTCGAGGTATGCATAGCGAATCAATCCAGAATGCGTTTTGAGGGCCTACTAGCGTAGCTAATCGTCGAATCTGGCAGATTGGAAGTCCGTCTTCTGTCGTGCTTCCGAGCCCGTCTGCCCAAACATGTGATATGGCGATATATTCTACATCACTACCCTTGTGCACACTCAATTTGCACTTATGACTATCCTCGTCCTCATATAGCTTTATAGTGGGAATTTCACCAGCTATTAACAGATTTTTGACTTCGCACAGGTTAACTGAAATATTATAACATGTATCTCGAAGTCGCCCCAACAAGGACCGGCAGGCGGATGTATGCTGAGCAGTATATGCTGCAGTATCGACAACATATGTAGCACATGATTGTGGGGAGCAATGCTGATGATCTTTTCCATCATTCATTGGTCCGCACGAGACTGCATACTCCAGCGACGAGACGGATACAGTGCTGGTAAGATAGCTGATGACAGAAGGGCACCACCCCTGAGCAAGCATATCTTCCTCTAATAAGCTAGTATATGGAGGAGTCCAAATCATCGTCCAAGAGAAACTTTCACGAGGTAGGCTTTGTGTGAATGCTCTTTTTGCATTCACTAATGCTTCGCCAATGATAGCGATGAGGCAAACGGTAGATGGCGCATCGTCTCCAAGGGGTTCAAAGCATCGGAATTGTAAGCTCATCAGCCCTATCAACAGCGAATTTGCACGTTTAAGTGTAGTATGCACTCTTTCGAGCCAGAGTTTGTGATTATCTCTGTTCTCGCGAATCCGCCGGATCCAGTCCTCGATTATGTGATCTAGGCCGTCCTTCGTGATGACGGTACCACCATCTGAGGTCTTTCTTGTCAATGCGCTTTCGGGAACGTGTTTCTCCACAACTCCCTCTATAAGACCGAATGTCAATAGGCTTTGCATTCGTGCGGCCAGATTTAACACGCGCTTCTCAGCGGACTCATCCTGATTCGGGGTATGATGTTGGTTTCTAACCTCCAAATACTGTTCAAACGGGACCAAAGGGTATCCATCGTGGTTGAAATTCAACCAGACCGAGGGCTTAAACACTCTGGACTGCATTTTTGCGAGATAATACTCGACTCTAGTGCAGTGTTAACCATACCTAGTTCTACGCTCTGCTCTGCTCTGCTCTGCTCCGCTCTGCGTTGCGTATCTAGGTACCTAAGGTAGGGAGTATTGACGGAGAGATGGGTTTTCAGCTGTACCCCACTTTGAATACCTGTTATTCAGCTCTAGAGGATGAATGGCTGATCGGTCGCAACCAATATTACTATCGTGTTCATAATCATGCTGGAATTCTTTTTACCAATAATGATTGAGCTGGGTTTCCTCACTAGTTCTAGGCTTTAAGGTGGCTAGAAAATTGTGCGTAGGGTTGTTTTGGGTAACTAGGTACCTACTGTATCTTAAGAGGCTCTTCAATAGATCGGCCCATCTGGTCTAAGGTCGGTGGGAGGATAAGTCATAACAAGGTAAACATACTTTAAAGCAAAGCTTACATTTTCATTCCAGCCGCAAATATAGCTTTATAGCACTCCATCGAGAAGATTTCTTCTGAAATGGGGTCGTCTTCAGACAAGAATTCCGACTCCTCGAGTTCGGTCCAAAACTCAAAGCTCATCTTTTCTGCTTCGTTTTCCAGTCTCAGAGACAGCGTTATCGACTTAAGCTCTGTTGCCACCATATTTCGTCATCGGCTCATTGATATGAACGCGTTTTTGAATGACCGTCGACTCGATATATACGAATATCCCTCTAGCTTAACTAGCGATAGATACGTCGCCGTCTCCTACGTCTGGAGAGGGAACCCGCTAGTTACTGACCCTTCCAGCCCTTCGTACTGGGTTGAAGAGCTTGGTACTTTCAATGTCAAGGGCGCCGAGACCGGTGACCCGATCAGTCTCGACGTCCTCTACCATGTGTGTTCTGCTGCGCTCTCTTGTAGTTATAGCGGGTCGCATCTCTGGCTAGATCGCCTCTGCATCCTCCAATCATCAAAAAAAGACAAGGCGTGGCAGATCAGACGGATGCACGATATATACAAGCATAGTAAAATATGCTGCATACTACCCGGAGGAATACAGCGGCTAGTCAGCCTCGACGAAGAGACAGCATGGATCGAACGGGCGTGGACGCTGCAGGAGGCACTTCTCCCCTGGCGAGCAATTGTACTATTTCTAGCCGATGAAGATCGACTCGAACAGTTAGACAATGCAAGGAAGAAAAATGCCATACCCTCTTTCGTTACCGAAATTTTTCCTGGTCTTTCTGCTTACGGCGAGCTTCGCCCGCTACTCCAACTGTCTATGACTGGCGCTACTAGTATCTTTGGTCGCAGGCGGGCGCCTATTTCTGCGCTTTACGGGGCTGTAGTTCAGCAGAACACGCATTCCTTTATAGAAAAGGATATGAAGATGCAGATGATATGGTTCTGCGCTTTAATGCGTACTTCTTCTCGTCCCGTCGATATGGTCTTCAGTATCATGGGCCTAATCGGGGTCGACTTAGACCCGCTCCAATTCGATAAGAATGACCGTGTCAAGGCGACCATTGCTTTAGCAAGCAAGTCGATATCTTACATAGGCACAAAGGCAAACTGGTTAGCAGCCGCTTATCAGCTTGAGCCCTGTCGCCAGATATCTTCGTTTCCTCTGTTTCCGAAAACAAGCGTCGATGGCCAAGCGTTTTACGGTAATGCCGACCTACCACCGCCATATCGATCTTCGACTACTGGTGGCAAGTTGTTGGCAGATGTTGTAGAGGAGCGATGTGATTTTAATTGCTGGCTATCAGGGTTACCAGAAGGGGAAATGGACGAAGATGGATACTTGACATTTTGTAGCAAGGCTGTTAAGCTTGTTCCTATCCTCGTGGAGGCGACGATATCTATAGAAGTTCACATACGCAATGCCAGCAATACCAAGGAACCTCGCTCCGGTAAGGCTACATCAGAAGACTACGTTCGAGCTGAGGATGGTACAATATGGCGGGTATCTAACGATACAAAAGGAGAGAATGATACCTCGGCTGCTTGTGCAATGGCTGTATTCTTGGGAACGCAAATGGGTGGCGCCATGGGAGACTTTAACAAAGAAGGAAGTGAGGGCGATAGTGATGATGACGATTTGGACTGGCGTGAACGCTGGAGTGCTGAGCGCATCCGGAGACGCCGTACGGACATTGCATTACTTGTGCAAGAGCATAGCCCGGGAAGATTCAATAGAATATCCTATTTCAAAGTAAAAGGTGGGTTTGATAATAAGTTTCCAGACTCTCGTGAAATGACTATTTCACTTGGCGGGCCGAACTAGATAGAAGAAAAAGATGAGGAAAAGATGAGGAAAAGATGAGGAAAAGATGAGGAAAAGATGATAGTGAATTATTTTGAATATTATACATATCTTTCTTTACAGGGGATAAGGTTACCTGAAGGTGTAATGTTACAGGTACCTAGAGTCCTGTACGTCATGTAACAACAGTACCTAAGGTACCTAAACTAACTGTACCTACCCAGGCTACTAGATCATCAACCCGCCTTAGGCCCTGTGGTGCGGATACATTTAGGGTCCAAAAATATCCGGCCCACTCGAAATTCGCACCAAAAACAGCCATTTTGCTACTTTGTCACTCTGCGATATCTTAACCGGTAAAAATGATACAAATAATACTTTGATACTATTCTGTAGGGATTTTAGTTAGATATATCTTTTGTATATAAAGGCTTTTGATGCACTTAAGATTTGTAAAGCTATCACAGTTAGAAGTTGACTTATGTCAACTTTTGGAGTGTTCCCTATACAAATCCCAATTTTTTTTATATGGGAAAATTACAAAAGTTAACTTCAGTTAATTTCCAACAAAGATTCCTTTACGGACTTTGAGTGCATCAAAAATTTTTGTAAACAAAGATTTTAGCCCGTTCAAATATCTGTAGCCAGAATTGGGAGAGTATTTTTATCTTTTTTATTGGTAAAGCTATTGCAGAGTGACAAGGCTAACAACATCACATTAACCAAGATTGCAACCATAATTTATTACCGTTATCATTTTACAGGGGGATCTATTAGGAACAAAATAGAACATAAAATGTATTGGCCTCCTTCTCTTTTTTTAAAAAAAAACGTAAGCAAGCGTCGCAAGCCGCTGTTAGCAAGAGCGACGACGCTACTTGTTGGTGAGAATCAGCCGTATGTAGCGATATCACACGTTTACAAGCATTTGTTGCCAGGGGTATGGTGTGCACTAGAGACCCAGCTCTTGGCACGGGGCTCCAAGAAACACGATGGCCTCTCAGAGGAGGACACGGACAAGAGGATCACATTGCGTAAACTGGAGGTCATCCTGACGGTTAACAAAATGCCTTAAGTTTTAAGCCAATCAGATGAAGTCCCTTTCCACCCCGACACATATCCTTAAGGTCAAAACTTAAGGCAAATGAGGTTATCGTGAATCTCCTTGTCGTCTCTAACCTTGATCCCCTGTACCTATGCTCTCGTGGCTCGTGGCTGCTTCAACGCTGCCGCTGCACCAGTGACTCGAATGCAATATCTGCAGTATCGTGGACTTCCTGTAATCTCTCTTGTAGCCCTATCCCTAACTGTATAACCCCAACCCCCTATCTAACTGAAATTCGAACTTCAAATACGGCAATATGGTCTCGAAATGGTGATCCTGGAGACGTGTACGCTTATCTTTGGGAAGGGTTATGAGGAAGTTGCAATTGCCCGCATACTCCGCAAAGAATCTACGCAAAATGGAGAAAGCATTATTGAAATAAGTATGGTTAGATTCTTAATCATGGTTGCTTTTAGGGGTCTCGATGATACAAACCAATATACGCTCGACGGAACATTGACGTCGAGAGACCAGAGTTGGCTTATCCCGTGAGTATTATGGCAAATATATCACGGAACGTCTTGGCTATTATTGATTCACAATGAAACATCTAGAACAACCGATACTTCAGTATCTATTGGGGAAGGCTATAGACATCCGAAGCTTAAGTCTAGGATACGCTGGGGAAAGACAGAATCATTTTCGCTTTTAGTTCTACGTATTTATAACTACGTGCTAAGTCAAAGGGACTCAGGGAAAGTGAATCACCATCCACGGCAGTGTGCTTCATTTATCATCAAATTCATCTTTATAATCAGTAAGGTAAGTGTACCTTAGGTACTTAATGGGGCTGGAACCGTCATGATCAACCTACACAATCTATATCAACACCATTTCCTTCCATTCCATCTGAGTCAAACAACGGTTACACTCGGTATTCATTCTCTGGTTCATAGAGTCATAAACATGAGGTAGGTATCTATCCACATAGGCTACATTCTTTTGTCAAGTACACTCAACTAACGAGACAACGTGAGACTCTGTACGCAGGTAGAGTTTCACACAGGGTTATATAAACTTCTCGATAGCCTCCTCCAGTTTTAACTTCCCTTCGACATCTAGACGACTTTTATTTTTACCTACTGACCACACAAGTCAAATTCTCACACACAGCAACCACAGAAAGAACCGCAACAACAATCCCGAGATGTCCTCTAACGACAATGATTCCGATAATGCCTTAGACGTTGCTATAAACTACCTAATCGTAAGAAGCCCAACACCGATGGCTAAGAAGTCAGACGAGCGTTTCAGTGGCGGTAACACGGAGGGCCAGAATGGCAGCGCAGAAGATCCGCCTGGCAGAGAAGGTTCTACAACTATCAGATGGGCTGACCCAATTGCAACAGAGATTCCGAACCCACCTCTTAAGAGCGATGAGTCGAAGTAAGAATAGACATTTTATAGAGGTGCAATAGAAATACTGTTTTTTCTTGATAGAAAAATAATTACTCCTAAAGAGTATGTTGATACTTTAACATGTTCCTCACCTCGGGTTCTCGTGGTCCACCACACGATGGGTCTCTCGGTTTCCTATCACAGGTCCCATAGCTCAGCTGGTTAGAGCGTCGTACTAATACCATCGTATTCCAACGGTCATATTAAGTAAATGCGAAGGCCGGCGGTTCGAGCCCGCCTGGGACCATTCTTCCTCTTTTCTTTTTTTTTTTCCCCCTTCCAAAATTTTTTTTTTTTTTTTTTTTTTAGTCGAGTCGACCGCACTAAATACCGCATACATGCATGCATCATCATTAGTGGTGTTCTAATTTGAGGCTCAAGCAGTGGATATCACTAGTTAAAGCTTACTTATTATGCCAAGTTATGTGTGGCTAGTGTGTGGCTATGCTACATATCATCACTCTGTCCTCTGTGGCTTTGATGAAGAGCACATTACCTTAGGTATTGTTACATAAGCATATGCAAATGTTATTACTTGGGATCTCAGGGTATAGCCCCACATTTAGAAGCGTTACTCAATCAACATCGTTTACTACCATACAGTTATTACAGTGTGTATGATCGTAGCGTCATCTTTTATCAATCAACAATTTTTCTTGTGGACAATCTGTAGACTGAGTATTACAATCTACATAATCCGAACATCGTCATCATCATTAACGGACATTTCTAAGTTGAAAAGCGATAGTCACGTGCAAAGTGGATAGGTTGTGCGGTTATAATTACTATAAGTTGAAGTTTTTGGAATATCCCGGGGGTATCGACGTGATATCAACCCATCTGGGTGAGATTCCGGGGGATAAATCTTTCCGACTTGGCCATGTTTGCCGCAATCCAGTGTCCCTGGCATTAGGTTTCGGACACTTTGGGCGACTCTTTAGGCGCGGTCAACAAAGACAGTTTGGTCATATTACGTCTACGTAGTTTAAGATAGAATGTGAGTAAATGTAAAAAGTCCGACGGTTACATAACACAGTTATTATATATAACTAGATGCCTTCCTAGCATACTTAGAACATGATTCTTGATGAGAACTCTAGAACACACGCCCGAAAACTAAACAGTAAATTCGTCCTATAACTTACCTCAACATGTCCAAACCTACTGTATTAATCGTCGGTGGTTCATTTGCGCCCGCCGAGGTATACGATGATATCGTCGACGCCGTTAAAGCGAAGGGTTATGATATCAAGGCTCTGCCTTACCCGAGCGTCCGCTTAAGGGGCGAGCCAAAACCAGAGAAGTTGCCAACCATGTATGACGATGCTGCTTTCGTTGCTAACGAGATATCGAAACTCGCGGACGAGGGGAAAGAAGGTGAGAATCATAGAATACCTAAAAAAGCCTTGGCTTGTACTTAGCTATATCTAGGTTAGGCATTTGGGTTAGGGTTAACATCAAAGAATAAATGCTGACATTAAATGCTATCCGTAGTCGTCCTAATTGCCCACTCTTACGGAGGTGTTCCAGCTACCGAGAGCACCAAGGGACTCACGAAGAAAGAGAGACAGAGTCAAGGGAAACCGGGCGGAGTCGTCAGACTTGCATACATGACGGCATTAGTAGCGCCTGTGGGACGCTCTGCTCAGAGTCTTTTAGGAGAGATACCGAGCGAAAACCGCGTCGAGTTTAGGACTAATGTAAGTCCCTATTCCGTATCCTGAATACAGGCATACACGCATACATATACAATTCTCTGCTGTTTGCGCATACGCCGTCTAACATAATACCTTCATACTAGGAGCAAGGCTGGATGGACTATGTCGACATAAGCGCGGCAGCCCCATTGATAGTTTCAGACCTTCCCGACGCTAAAGAAAGAGAAGCTTTGGTCGCAAGACTTCAAACTCAGTCGTCTGCCAGCTTTGCTTCCGAATTGACTCATGCAGGCTACAAGGGCGTCCCGGTATCGTACTTGCTCTGCGAAGAAGATGCCCTTCTTCTCCCGAGGTACCAGAGGGGGTGGATCGAGTTCATTGAAAAGGAGTCCGGGAACAAAGTCGACGTCACGACTCTACGGGCTGGTCACTGCCCTAATTTCACCAAACCGCGGGAAACTATCGACTGGATTGTGAGTGTGGCGGAAAGGGGGGGAAACTAGTATACATTAACGCATTTTAAACCAACTTGGGCTATTGGTTTGCTGTCCATATTGACTTGCTAGTATAATAGCTACATCACATATTGATAATTAAATACATTAGGTACAGAATTCTTTATATGGTTATTACTTCCACCTCATCGTCGTTTAAGTTATCAATTAAGTAGGTAGGCCGTGTTCTACAATATGTTAAACCACTGGTTAAACACATTGTCAGGATCGTATTTCTTCTTGATATCCCGCAGTCTAGCAAGACTATCGCCATATACCACATCGAGATCTTCGTCGCCGTTGCCAAAGTTAACATAACTAAGTTAAAGTCAGTAAACTCCACAGTAAACAAGCAAACAGCAAAGAGGGGGGGGGGTTAAAACACGCACGTCTGGGGCCGCGACAAGCCGCTCGTAGACCGTAATAAGTCGCGCGCCGTATTCCCGAACTCCGCCGCCTGCGCATCCAAGGACGAGTCGTTGTACCAGGGGATAGCGAAAGCGTTGAAGTTGACGTTTCGGTTCGGGAAGGCCGACGAGCTGGAAGCCACCGACCGCGCCTTTGTCAGGGAATACGCCTCGAGGAGCACGCCGCTGTTCGCCGCCCCGGGCAGCTTCTGGAACGCGACGTACGCGTCCCAGATCCCGCGCCACGTGGCGGGCACCATGTTCTGGAAACCCGCGGCCCAGCCGGGCTTGAACGAACCGCGGGTGCATAGCGCGTTCGATGCTTCGTTCCAGCGGTTGTACGGTTTGACGCTAGTGGAGTCTGCGAGGGGACCGATGGTGTAGAGACCGCTGAAGGCAGTTTTTCCGGTTGTCGCGTCGCCGCCGTATAAGAAGGGCGCCGCGATTACGGTTGGGTTACCGGTAGTCGGGTCCGCGAGTAGATACAAAAAGATGACCATATCCGGAGCAAGGACGAGGTCTTGGATGGCCTGTACGACGTCTTCTAGCTGGTCCTCGCTATACACCAAGTTCCCTGTCCAGGCCTGCATGGCCTCCTCCGAGGCAGGATACGACTTTACAGTAACGGAGGTGACGATGCCGAAATTGGGCCCGGCGCCTCGGAGGGCCCAGAAAAGATCCGGGTCCGAGGTAGCTGTCACGTTGCGGAGCAGACCGTCGGCGGTGACGACACGAAGCGAGAGAATGTTATCGACCCCGAAGGAGTATTTCCCCAAGAGGTTGCCGTAGCCGCCGCCGAGCAAAGCACCGAGCGTGCCGACACAATTGCAGTTCCCCGTCAGGACCAGGGCTCCGGCGGCGTAAGCATGTTCGATAGTGTTGCTGACGTTGGAGCCCCCGCCGATGGTAGCTTGGGTCTTGTCGGCGTTGAATGTGACTTCGTTTAGACCGGCTAGGTTGATGATTACACCAGTTTTGTCCAAGTGGAAGGTCGTGGCCCATCCATTACCCCCATTTTGAGCTAGGAAGGGTATGTTACGTTCTGTGCAATACTTGACCTATATGCCCGTATGATAGTGTCAGCGTGTATAAGCGTATCTTCTAGTTGTAAAATCTGACATTGTGCTTGGGATAATAGAGCGGGAGCAAGGAATTGTGCATACCGTAGCTACAACGTCGGACTCTGTCGCAACGTTGACAACAGCACCCGGGTCTGGCGCTTCAAAGTCGCTCCAACGTGACGGTGCTGTCGTGGATATGAGGTTCTCGCTCGCCAGATGAGGTGATAATTCGGCGCGCAAGCGTTGAACAAGTGAGTTGCAGTTAGCGCCCGCAAGGACTAACGGCAACCCGTTCAAGAAACCACATAAGGGATGAGTAGAGAGCTTCATGGTTTTCTTTGGTAGTTAGGAGATGTAGAAGCTTCGAAGGAATGTCGCTTTAAAGTATGCCTGATGGTATTTGCCTGATAATATGTGTTGGCGGATGGTACATAATCTTACGTGTAACGGTTGGTTACCTATAGGTTGGTAAATTGTGCATACTGCAAGGTGCAAGGTGCAAGGGACCGCCACATCACTAGCTCGTATAACGACTACACTGTACTAAAACGGCGGACGAGTATACTAAATATAATAAATCGAATAGACCACCTAACCTAATGCGGGCCCGTAAGCTGTGGACATAATGAGTTATAAGTGATCAAATGTAGCTGAGATGAGCCGGTGTTGGAAGAATAAGCAATAATATCAGCTAAGCTCCACGCTGTTTTTAATAAGACACAAAGAGAATTACAAATATTAACTACACGATCTATACGTTCTAGCCAAACTAGAGTTTGCCGCTAATATGGTAATACAAAAAACGTCTTCATCAAAGGCTTTTCAGCCCCATTTGCCCCCCTTACCCCCTAGCTCCCTTGCTTCCCAGATTTGTCATACTCGATCTACAACTTTCTTTGAGCTAGTATTATATACCATTATATACCTGAAAGGTAACGTAGACCTATGCTAAGTTATTACTTAATTCAAATCCTACAACTGATTTGTCTTGTCTCTATGGCTATTTTATGATACCCTACATCTAACGTAGCCCGAACCCAATGCAAACAAAACCACCAAAAGGAAAAAAGAAAAAGAAAAAACAAGTTGAACAAATCAAGTCAAGTAGGCTAGAAGTCAGATCCGGGAATTTCGACCGGGGAAATACGGATCTTCGTCTTTCCCAAGATCTGTGATTGGATGTAATGGTATGGAATTGCTGCCTGCTTCTGCAAAGTATTTACTTGAGTGATGCGATGCTTCTGGATCGGTGATCTTGGCATAACTGGTTGATGTCGTTTGCGTCTTCGTCGAGGCGGGAGGAAAGAAGAAAACTAACACCGGTTTCAGCGTTGGAAGACAGGCAGATACCACTGCAATGGACAGTTCGATGTTGGCCCAGAAGAAGACAGGCGATGTGAGGTCTAATTATAGAGGTGGTTCAGCAATCGTACGTTGCACTATGGTCTCATTGGCTCAGTACGTACATGTCATATCATAGGTATAGATACGATATAGTGAATTCACTTCCAGTGACTGGATGAGCCGAGCAATGCTGACAGCAACAACACTAGGTAAAATGACTTATTAGCAACTGGTCTTCTTCGGTATATTACTAGGTTGAAACTCACATGGCACCCAGCAGGAACATTCCGAGCACCCCGAGCCTGTCCCTTAAAGGCAGATGCAATTGTAAGACAACGGGAACTGGCATAGCCAGGATCAGAATATCAAATATCAAATCGGTAACAAGGGTAGAGAGGAACAAAGCTTGTTCGTTGACGCATTTATTGCCATAAAACGGCTCAATCAACGGAGTGACGGGGTAACATCTAGGTATAACGAAAGTCAGTGAAGGACTTTTCTATAAAATGGGTTTAGAGAACGTTGACGTACATGAACAGATTGGCGAAGAAGAAGGAAATAGACCATGCACCGAGCAGTGCAAGCATAACGTAGGCGGTCCATCGGAAAATGCGAATGTTGCGGAAGATTCCATTGTATAGGACGATAACGGACGCTTTAACAAGACCGAAACCAACAGGGCTTATAACATTGACGGCAAGCTTAGTCTTGAAGAATACAGATGGTTAGGTATGCGTATCCGTAAAGTGTTATAGTTTATCCTACTACTTACCTTCTCATACACTAGGAAGCCTGGATCATCTAGGATAGGCTGGCCGTCCGGTCCAAGTACTTGATGCTTACCTAGTTGCCCATCAATAGTGGCTATAATGTTCTTAGTTATCTGGTTCGAGATGCGCATAAAAGATAGGTATTACGAATGACTTACCGTACAGCTGTAAAGCGCAACAAGCATATGCAACAAGTAGGCCCAACAAGCACAACCAGTCATCTGCAGATAGTCTCTTGCTCTTCAATCTTCGTGCCCATAGTCTTAATGCGAAAAATATGGTAGGCAAGACGATGCAACCGATGCTCAGGCCTATCATCAATTCTTCGCTGTAGGGGCCAAGCATGTTGGCTGTCTAGGTACCTAATGTACCTAACCTTAGGTACCTACCTTGGCAGATATTTAGTAGGATAGTTGAATAATGGAGATGTACGAGGAGGGCTTAGCTGTATATGAAGACAAGAGCATCTGGGATGAGAGACGTAGAGACCTCACAACGGAGTTTCTTTTTGGTTGGGAGAGGGAATTTGCTTTGGGTCTGGACATCCTCTACGGACGCCAATGAGGCTCTGAGGTTGGACGAGGAGGAACTAATTCTGCAAGTTAATGCATCTTACTTGCTTTAATAGTTCACAAGCGTGCCTTATGCTGACAGGATGAGTTGGAGTTACCTAATTATAGGTTCCTCTGTTTTTGATTTGACGATGGCTTCTTATTGGAGACTGAGGCGTTGGTGGAAGTAAGCTAGTATAGATAAGGTACGTTATAAGCTTACCTACCTAGGTACCTAACCTACCTAGGTGCATTATGTAGTATATATATTGTTGAAGTTCTCCTAGTCATGTAAGCACTTTATATGCTGGAAGCTGATCTAGATTGTATACCAAGCGAGGTACCTAACACAGCGGGCATCGCGTACGTCTAGGCAGGTGTCTTACATTAGGTAGCTAAGGTACCTAAGATATACTGTGTTACACACAAATGCATAACTGCTGCACAGGCAGGAATTTTGACAAACATTGTACATTGTGCTACCTTACCTTGGGTTGGTTGGTTACCCGTAAGCTGCACCTATTAAGACACCTCTAGAAGAGGTACCAACCTAGGACATTACACAAATATCACAAAGGACGGATATAAGAAGAAAAGTCCGTCTCCTTTGCTGTTTCGCTATTTTGCTACTTCCTATTTAATCGCGTCCACATCTTCTCATTCATAGCTAATTTTACCGACTATAATATATATATATATATATATATATATATTAGATACCTACTTCTAGGTACATAAACTACCTAATCCTTCCAACATGGCCAACTTAATTACCGACTACGTTGTCGTGGGTGGTGGGCTCTCCGGATGTGTCGTAGCCTCACGTCTCAGTCAGAGCGGCAAGGATGTCATTCTACTAGAGGCAGGACCCGATCCAAAGAATAACCCCGCTGTCCAGTTCTTCTTAAGTGGCTTAACTCTTCAAGGCGGCGAGTTCGACTATACTTATCCGACCGAACCTGTACCCACTACAGCTAATCGTGTGCACCATCTCAGCTCCGGCAAGGGTCTAGGCGGAGGCACTGTCATCAACTATGGCGGTTGGCTCCGTGGAGATGCTGCTGACTACGATGAGTGGGCTGAAGTGGTCGGAGATAAACGCTGGAGCTACGAAGGGCTCAAGCCTTGGTTCGTGAAGTCCGAGGACTTCTACGACTCTGGTGCAGACCCTCAAGAACATGGCTTCGGTGGGCCAATGCACGTTACTGCAGTTTCCGCAGCAGAAGGGGGACAACGCAAATACCCTCTTCGAGAAACAGTTAAGAACTCATGGGCTGAGCTTGGCGTCCCCCACAACATAGACAGGAAGAACGGCGCCAGTGGCGGTTTGAATGAAATGCACGAAAACAGTGACAAGAACGGCGCGCGACAGCCATCTAACGTTGTTTACCCACTCGACAACGTCAAGGTCTTTACCGATACCCCAGTGTATAGAATCATCTTTGATGACACCAAGAAGGTTACCGGCGTAGAACTGGTTGACGGCCGCAAAGTTGCTGCGCGGAAGCAGGTCATTATCTCTGCTGGTTCTTATCAGACTCCCAAAATTCTCATGCTTTCAGGCATCGGCCCATCAGCCGACCTTGCTCAACACGGAATTCCTCTACTACATGAATCCCCACATGTTGGTGAAAATCTCCATGATCACTATGCTATCCATCTCGCATATCGCCTGCGCAACCCTGAGCTTGGCTATGCCTTTGGAAGTGCTGGTTTCCAGAACCCTGCGTTCCTTAAAGGCCTTCCGTGGGACTGGGTTGCTAACCAGTCCCTTCCGGAGGAAATCCTCGCTAAGAACCAGCATGAGGTCAAACCCGGCTGGGAAAAGCGTAACGTCTACGAGGTCTTTAATGCCTACGTTGTGCCAGGCATCCCTGGCATTCCCATTGATGGCACCCATATTTCTACTTCAACTATGCTGTTACTTCCAACATCCCGTGGTAAGGTTACTATTCGATCCAGCTCGCCCACGGACCTCCCGTCTGTGAGGCCAAATTATCTCTCAACTCAGTTAGATCGCGATAGTCTTATTCAGGCCGTCCGCACGACTATCAAAGTAATAACGGCAACCGAAAGTATGAAACCAATTGTCGAGGGCGAGTCACCACCTGTTAAGGAAGGTCTGGAGGGGTTAACTCCGCTTACTGCTGATACAAGCGATGAAGCGATATTGGAAAGACTCCAACTGACTGGAGAGCAGCACCAACATTCCGGCGGTACTGCGGCTATGGGTACAGTCGTCGATGGGGAAGGCAGAGTCTTAGGCGTCAACGGGCTTAGGATTGCTGACGCAAGTATCATTCCAGTACCCCTGGGTGGCCATCCGCAAGCCACGCTATACGCCATGGCTGAGCAGCTGGTCAGCATGATTCTTGCGGATTCTTAACTTGGAAATTCAAGCCGAGTAGAGAGACCCGTTAGGACTGGCTTCACTCATCCATCCCCCTTCATTCATTAGCTTATACACGCTCCTTCTCGCAATAGCTTATTGAAACCAAGCACTTCCAATCAAGTAACGTGTGGTATGATTGGCGGTAGTGTAACATGAAAGATAGGCCACGTCGCCAGTCACAGCCTCAACTAAATTAGTCAAATCGTCAAGAGTGCCTGTCAGCGATATAACCTCTTTCTGATATTATGTACGTAAGTCTGTGTTTGTTGTATGGTATTTCTTGGCACATTCAGGTAGTAAGTAGACCACAACATTAACAGGTACCTAGGTACCTCATACAGAAGTACAATCTTCCTCTATAAAAAATATTGCCTCGTATAAATACCTACCTACTTACCTAAGGTACCTAGGTAGCCATTGAGGTTTGCTTTCAATGACTTCTGGATGATCCTAGCAAATGTCTGCTTCAAACACCATTGAACCTCATAAAAGAAACTACCGTATATGGTGCTATACGGCTAACGTATTAAATACCTATCAGTACTTTAATAGGCCAACAGGGTGGTTCAGGTAAGTCAGCCTATGATTGTTGGCTCCGGTGAAACGTGAGAAGATGCAGGACTGAGCTGGTATCACTAACATCGGCGATGTAACGGCGACTAGGCTGATTGGCTGAAAAAATACCTTACGCACTTCATATTACCTAAAAGAGACTCTTGGATAGGAAGGAGAAAACAAGAGCCTAAAGATCTTGGAAAATCATTATTAGTTGTACGGAATATTGAACACATTATTCCAAGTTCTGTATGCATTACGGTACTCGTCACACTCCTTACTTCCTCCTCCGCCCGGGACATCCCGATACGTCTAAGTCGCCTTATTTGTGCGACGTCGTAACTCAGATCTAATCCTGCGCAAGATGGACATGAACCTAGTAGTGTTACACAACCCGTAGCTTAACCAGTCACGATGAAAGTCCGGTGATTCAGCTGTTGAAAAGCTGCGAGATCCTTCAGGTAAGTATTCCTTTCTATACTCAGCCACGTGCATCGACGTATAAATATGGTAGAAGTAAACGCGTTGCTTCAAATGTGGCGCATTCACGGACGTCCTAGGTTCTTAGCTAAGACATCTTTATAGTACCTATAACAGAGTCACACGTCAGTAGATAGATGCGGCCCAAGAGCTCGCCAGACGAAGCTGCTTCTACGCCCTCGCTAACCTATATACGAGTACATAGTACTTGGGCGGCGGACAATGTCTAGCTGACGTAGTACTCGTGATAAGCATCTATGACATGCATCTATTATATGCATCCCTTGGTGGCGCCATTGTAATCTTATACCCGTAATGAGTCAAGCGGCTTATTTTGATGTATTAAGTTGCTGGTCACGTTTGCTTGCGACAGAAACGCTAGGACATTGATCCAAATTACAATAACCAACTTGCAAAATCGTAGTTCTCTCATTCTTTTCAACTACTGTCTGCATATATTAGACAACCGCGCCGTAAGGGGGCGGTATGATCTAGACAAGGAAGCGGTCAGTAATTAGGTAGGGAGACTAGCGTACCAAGCCTTGGCTGCCAATGAGAAGTTATTTTGACCCGTGTCGGCTTTCTTGAAAAGGCATGCAACTTGTGGAACTTTGTGAAATGCTATCAACATGTAGAAAAATGACTCGCAATAGATAAGTACCTAAGAACTACGTCCATCTAGAAGTAGGTATCTCGGAAAAGTCCTCCATTAATACTTGCCGTTTCCTTAATAAAGGCACAGTATCCCCTGAGAGGTGTATCGTAGAACTTGTATAGACACCGCTAGTAATCAGTATTATCCGAGCCATAAGCAATGGCTACCTCATCTTTCAGCTCAGACTGTTTCCCACAGCTACCGTCCCACCAGGCCCTCGTTGTCAGATCTCTTCCGAAGACTACAGCACATGAGCGTGAGAAGATCCTGGAAGATGTCGAATACAATATATTTGCTTTCCCGGCGGGCCTTGTCACATGCGACTACCTTTCGGATTCGGGTACCTCTGCGATGACAGACCTACAATGGTCCGCATGTAAGAAAGAATTCATAGATTTACTCCAAGTTTTACAAAGCGAAGATATGAAAAAAGAGAAATCTTTACCTCCCTAAAAGCCCTTCTGGGCTTGGCGTTATATACTAGTTCTCTAACTTGTATTGTAGTGATAAGAGGTGATGAAAGTTATGGCCGCAACTGGGGATACTACTGTCTTCTCGAGACGTGCCGAGACATCTTCGAGAGAGGCAATAGTCGACAACATGCATCCCACCACATCTTGACGGGGATGGCCGACAGTGAACTATACAAGAGCACGTTCTTAAAGTTCCACGAAGGTGGCTTCGTTAATGGCGGGTCTCGTCAACTTGACAGTCCTAACTTTTTCATCGTCCCACAAGGACGCTGTGCCGAGTTCCTGCTCTTCTCTACACTTGGGGAAGTGATAGCAGAGCAAAGCGGAAACAACTCGTCCACGTCGAAGGGGGTGATAATAAGCAATGGTTTCTTCGACACCACACAGGCCAATGCTAGCGTCGCGGGATTCTCCCTCGAGACCTTTACACAGCCCGGGCTGACTGACCCGTTCCCCGAGGAGCTCATTGGAAAGGCAAATCCTTTTAAAGGCAACCTAGATATTGCGGCGACTGAGGCCTTTCTAGATCGGCATCCACAGCCGGAACAGGTCCGCATGATATTGATTACGATTACCAATAATTGGGCCGCCGCCCAGCCCGTATCCATGGCCAATATCCGCGCTGCCGCCGAGCTTGCGAGGCGAAGATCGATACCCCTTTTCTTCGATGCCTGTCGGTTCGCCGAAAACGCATGGTTTATCCGCGAATTCGAGCCCGGATACTCGGATCAAACGATTCCCCAGATCGTTCAGGAGATGTTTTCGTACGTTGACGGATTTACCCTTAGTTTGAAGAAGGACGGCCTTTCGAACATGGGCGGTATCTTAAGTTTCAGGGATAAGGGGTTGTTTGCCCAGAAATACGAGTCGATTGGGCTTCGCTTAAAAGAGCGACAGATTCTGTTCTACGGCAACGATTCTTACGGAGGAAGTAAGCTATAACCCGCCAAGAAAAAGAATTGAAAGAGTATAGAAAGCTAACTTTGTTGACTCTCAGTGAGCGGGAGGGATATGATGGCAGCTGTGATGGGCCTATATGAAGTTACAAAAGAGCCTTATCTCCGCAACCGTATTAACCAGGTACGGTTCTTTGCCCAGAAGCTTCAAGCCAGCGGCCTCTCCGTTCTGTCACCTCCTGGAGGCCACGCGGTGTTTCTCGATATGGACGAGTTCTTCCACGGCTGTGATAGATATGCGGGAGACTTTCCTGCCGTAGGCTTCACGTTAGAGCTCCTTAAAGATTTCGGCATCCGCGCGGCCGAAGCCGGTCCATTTGGTTGGGAATGGGATAAAAAGAACCCTGAGTTACAGGCCAAGATACCGAATCTGGTCCGGTTCGCCGTACCGCGACACGTGCTCTCCGATCAGCATATCGACTACACAGTCGCGGCTATCAAGGAGCTGCATAATCGACGACATTCCATACCAAATGTCGAAATTACCAGAGGCAAAGACATGAGGCTTCGACACTTTTCAGCTGGTATGAAGCCTATCCCCGTGGAGCAGACTCCAACAGCAACGGCAACGTATCTAAGCGAAGCGACACGGCAGCTATCCCATCTAGCTAGAGCGCTTGACAAGGACATCGCGGAAGACGGATTGTTGCACAGCGCTTTGGACACAGCAACAAGGGGCTGGGGCCGGCTGCCCGTTCCTCGAGACCTGAGCTCGTCGCAGTGGCGTTCTCGCGTTAGCGACGACCACTCGCCCTTCGAATACTCGGTAGCGCTAGACCAGGAGACCGGAGAAGCAGAGTTAAGATTCCTAATTGAGGCTCAACCATCAGGGAGCGAAAGCCCCGCGAATTTGTCGCAGATGCAAGCGGAGGCGCTGGCGCTATCAGAGCGAATAGCTAGCGAATACACGTCGCGGGTCTCCCTGGACCGCTTCAATACCCTCCGGGACTTATTCATGCCCGCCCAGCCGGAGGGCTTCTTCGCCGCGTGGTACAGCTACGTATCGAGCAAAGACGGCGGGGAATGGAAGATCTACTTGAACCCGTGCTGCAGGCCCGGCCGGGCCAACGCCATATCCACAACGCGCCGCGCATTCGAACGCCTCGGTCTAGCCGAATCGTGGGCCCTCGTCGAAGGCATCATGGAGCCCGGCGAGTCCGTCATATACTTCTCGCTGGACCTGTCTCCCTCCGCCAGCACGTCCCGCGTGAAAGTCTACATCTCGCACGGGGCCCCGTCCGCCGCGCGCGCCATCGCGCAAAAGCACGCCGCGATATGCCCCCACGCCAACCCCTACGAGATCCAGCGGTTCTGCGAGGCCATGGCCGGCGGCCGGCTGCTGGGGCCGTACGAGCGCAAGCCGCTGCTGTCGTGCTTCGCGTTCACGAGCGCGGCGCCCGCGCGGCCCGTCGGCACCGTGCACTTCCCCGTGGGCGCGTACGCCGCGGACGACGGGGAGATACGGGGGCGCGTCGAGCGGTACATGGCGGCGGTGGCCGCGCCGGCGGGTTTCCGGAGGCGGTATGGGAAGGTGGTTAGCGCGGTGCAGCGGAGGCCGCTGGACCGGGGGACGGGGATACATGCTTGGGTGAGTCTGAAGCAGAGTGGTGGCGGGAAGCAGTCGAATTCGTTTTATATATCGCCAGGGTTGTTTGCGCGAGGAAAGGGGGGATGTTGATAGGATGTAGGGAGTTGAGGTGATATATTGGGTAGAGGTAGAGGTAGAGGTAGTCACGGCTACGTTGGCCTCCCATTGTAAGAGCGCTGGGTAAGGGACCTGGGGTAACAGATGGTACCTAGAAAGTGGTCACGATTTATGACAAGGTAAATTAGTGAGTATCTAGTTGTTCAATTAGGAAACATGAATATCACAAAGATCTGAATTTATCATGTAGAGTCTTTTGCCCGCGGTAGATACTGTACGCAGAGTGAGGGTGAGAGCCATACATCAAGCAAATTAGATGTTCTACCGTCGCTTTTATACCCACATATCCATCCGTCAGAGGGATCCCGTGATGTATGTCATACGTAGAGTGAATACTAGAGCTAGCAGCAAGCGTTTAGAGTAGTGATCTATTAACGCTTGCCTCTCGAAACACCTTCGAGGGAGCAGCTCCCTCTTTATATACCTATCCTAGTGGGTCTATATCCCAATCCGTACGAGTGCCCTACGTCCCTGACATCATCCCTGACATGGTTGGTGATTTGTTTCTAATGCGCTCCCTAAACTATCATAAGCACCGACCTAGTCTCCCCTGAGTAGTGCCTGATTATGTCTGGGAAAAGCGGCAAGAGATAGGCAGTGAAAGAAATAGGTATCTGCGTGATAACACAGGTACACCAAGTCACGAGCCATCATGGGCTACTTCCAGAGAGGCGAAATAACTAATATACTTGCCGGCTGTATTTGCATATAGAGAATAAGGACGACAAAGGTGTCAGGAAGTCCCATATTGAGGCAAGTTCTAAGTGTCGTTAGCTAGGATTTCCATCCTATATGAGTCTGAATAATGTAACCAAAATATTATGATACCCAAACATAAATTGACTTACTGACGCTGATATCGCATGTCACTTCACGAGTTTAAATGCAAAGCCACTCTTTGCAACTTGAAACGCAAGCAGGTTGGCTATCATTCCTTTGCTATATATAAGGGGTCTTCCCATCCGAAGCATTTTCACCCCTGAGCATCTCCTATCCCCAAACCTAGTCGCATCGCAACACGCCATTACTTTCTACCAACCTTAATCATTATCGACCCAAAGCTTTTTCAACATGTCTAGCGGAGGCTGGCCTGGTTTGAACAAAGACCACAGGAACAAGCATCAATGTACCGATCCGGAGAAATGTCGTTATTGCAAGACAAAACGACGACAGAGGGAGCGTAGTGCTAACGGAGGATGCCGAAATTGTGGCGAGCCGCTGGACCCCGGAAGCAGGGCCTATTGCACCTATCACTACAATATGGATAAGGGGTTTCGGAATACTCGCAGGGATGTCGAGAGACAAAAGCAAAGAAATAGTATATGCCGGTACTGTGATAAGCAGGTGGGGCCCACCAGCAGTGTCTTTTGCGAAGGGCATAATGATGAGAGGCGTCAACAGTATGCCAATTATCGTCAGGAGAGGAAGAGACAAGGGATATGTAAGGACTGCACTGAGCCAGTAGCGAAAGAAGGCGGTATGCACTGCGCTGCACATCTTCAAAGAAAACGCCAACAGGCCCACGAAGCCTACAAGGATCGTAAGGCTAACAAGAGTCAACCTGGTTCTAACTCGCAAGCAACTGGGCATAATGCTAGCTTCGGTGGAAACTTCGCAGGAGATATGAGAGCGGCTCTATCCACTAGCCTTGGGCATGGCAGTCCTTCATATTACGCAGGTCAGGCCGAGTCTAGCTCCTCTCACCGTGGATCTAGTGGTTCTCACAATTCTCATCACTCCCATCATTATCATCATTCGCGCCGTTAAAGTCACTCACCGACTCCGCGCGCCAGAGATAACAATTCTAGATATCAGGACCTCCTCTACGATATTTCTGGATCCGGCCAGTACGTGGAGTAGGGACTGTCGCATAGAAACAATTTGCTTTTCCTAATGATGCCTCGGCATACGTCCACGTAGACCGTTCCGATGGATAGGGGTCATACATATTTGGGGGTTGTTTTATAAAAAACTTCATATTTTTTGTTTATTTTTATTTATATCTTTTTTTTTTTTTTTTTTTTTTTTTTTTCAATGACTTATTCATTCCCTCGGGCCCGGTTTGGTTTAGCACATGATAATTCGGTCAATCTGTGATGGTACTGTCCTTATAGGTGAAGATAGCATCGTCAACCCCTCGAGTTGACATCGATCTACCTTTTGGTAGTGTAGTGGTTAGATAGCTATCTTCCGAACCCTTATACAATCAATGCATACCTAGGTAGTTAATAGTTTGTCATAGCAATACACCTCATAATATACATATCAATACAATGTGTTGCCTCCTCGAAGACTTTGTGAACTCACATATTTTACACTAAAACTGATTAAGTATTTCCAACATGATATCAAATACTGACATGAGATAAGCACCCGGTACTGACTATCAATTCCTGGTACGAGTGATCTGCTAAATTATATTCATACTGGAGGTGAAGGGCATCACGTGAAAGACATAGCTGCCAAGGTGGGATTTTGAGGTACCTAGGTACATATACATAGGTACATTTAAATAGGTGCTAGGCCGCAGGCGCCTGTTTTGTGGGGTTTTAGCTTCAAACACGCTTTCAACGCGTCAAGCTTTCAGCGCCCACAACTTTCCTTCTCCCCACTCATATCTCATATCCTCTATCTTCCTCATCTCCCCCCAGTCCCTCTCTACCTTCCATAACATTATTACGTAGTCCAGGTCACTTAAATATTTTCCGCAATGCACTCGCGGACTTCCAAATTTTAAATATCACATTTTCGCGCAGTTACATATTATACAATAATCCTCAATTGCTATCAAACATGCCGCGACCTAAAAGAACACGCGTCGCGTCGACTCGAACAGTCGCAAAAGCCACAAGCCCTGAACAGGTCACGGTATCGAAACAAACAGCCGAGATTAGCTCTGATATATACGATGTGAGTGACCGAGAAAAGGAGAAGGCGAAGCAAAGACGTGAATCAATGCGCGATGCGGATACTATTACCCACACGCGATCAACATCTTCACATAAGTTAAAGGCATTGGAAGTCGCGCGACAGCGACGCGACTCTGCCATGGATAGGCTAGAAAATATGACTTCCACTTCAACAAACCCGCCAGATGACCCCGAAGAGTCATCGGTCGAATTAGGGCGCAAAGTAGCCGGGACTCCACAGCAGAGAAGAATAGCGGACATGTCGGGACTTGACCTAGATGATTCGGCCTTTGACGACTTGAATACAACGTTTGACACTGCAGGTCCAGCAAGTGCGCAGCGATCAGCTGAGACATCTACCTTGTCAGCCAGCGTTTTTAAACGACGGCCCCGCGCGGGAAGCTTTTTAAACAGGGAGGATGGTTATATTCGTCCTAGCAGTCGAGCCGGTCCCAATACGCCTGCATTTAGCTCGACATTTAACATTGGCATGTTTAAAAAAAGAGTACGCGAGCCTAGTATTCTCGGTACTGCGCAAAAGCCACGCGCTCAGCCATTAGAGCCTGAGCCCGAGCCCGAATCTGACCAGGATGAAGACGAAGAGGCAATCGAAGAAAATGGATTCGCCCCTGAGGCCGAATCAACCCCACTCAGACCTTCCAAGAGGCGTTCCGAAGGCGTTGAAGCTGGCCCAGCATCGCCACAGGATTTACCGCTGTCAAGCTCGCGCAAGCGAAAATCTACAGAAGGTCATGAGCGCCGCGCAAAATCATCCCCATTTGAAGACGAGGACCCCGTCGAGGATCCCGGACCGCAACAATCGGATTCAGAATTGTCATCTCCACCCTCTACTCCTCCTCGGCAGCAAAGCAGTAGGCCCGTAACACCTATCATGGACGAGGAGCTCATGGCGCCTCCCTTGAGCAGTGGTTCCTCCGCCGGAGACTCAGATGTGTGGCCACCTCTCCAGTCACTTGCACGAGCTCATTTCCGGCGGCCGGCTTCGGCCCTCCAAAGGACACCAGTTGCAAACGACAATGTCTCCGATATCTCCTCACCGCCCTCCCTTACTTACTCTCCGAATTACCGCAAACCTTCTCCGCCACCGCGCCAGGCCGCAAAGGGCAAACGCAAGGGTGCCACCAAGTCGGAGTCCAAGGTAACGACTGCAGATCTAGCCAGCTTGTTACCGCGTCGACGCCGTAGGAACGCTAGAGCCGACGACGAGGACTCGGAAGCAGAAGTCGACATCTCCGGCCTGGGTGATGATGACGACGAGCTCTCCTACCTTGACGTTCGAGCCAGGCGACAGCCAGCGCGGCCAGGCTCTCGAGCAGGGCACTCTAAAACCCAAAATACAGGACGTGCACGTCCCGCTTCGCGCGGCAAAGCTGCGAAACGGACTCCTAGCGCGAACAGACGTGCTACAATCACGTATGGGCGGACATCGGACAAGGAGAACCAAGGCGGGTCTGAGGGTGAGGAGACAGAACGCGACGAAGCCAATAGAGAACAGCGAGACGGAGAGGAGAGTAGTCAGGATATGGTCTCGAGAGTAGGCGAGGAGCTCAAAAACGCGGCTCGCAAGTTTCAAGAGGTGGATAAGTGGCAGCTTGACTACGAGGAGATGACGCAGAGCAGTTCCCCGCGGGATGCTCGCTAAGTTAAAATCAAGTGCGTTACCATTGCGGCTGGGAGTATGGAAAAGGGGTTTGGGCACCTGGGGGGTGAGGGTTGAGGGCTGAGAGCAGCCTAGTTATGATATGATGCTTAGCACTGGGACCTTCACTAACTTGCTGGCGTGTTATAGTTAGCTACCTATGCTAGGTATTGCTACGAAAGGGCTAGGAAAACCAAACGGTACAAAGGCGGCATACTACTTGAATGAAATGACAGCTCAATATCTCGTTCATTGCTAAGTAGCTAGCCGTTTCCATTTCCGTCCGCATCTGATATGCATCATAATTTTATATCATATCCTCCCTCCTTTTGAACTTATAATCATGTGTCAGAACATTCACTTATAAACGTCAAATTTCGGAGAACCACGGCTCTTTCTCTCTAGCCATGTCCAACTCCATAAACGCCAAGCCATGCATTTCGTAGAACTCGTAAACCAGTCCACCTGCTCATTACTCTTACAGGATCCCCGTCCATGGAGATAAGTTCCCAAAATTTGAGATACTCATCCTCCTCCTCATCCTCATTCCTCATCCAGGGCCTATGATTTCAGCGAGACGCTTTCCAAAGTCTGCTCTACCGTAGGAAGTAAGTCGGCGATCTTATTAGCATCGCGCAGCGCTATGGTAACGGCATCAGGCACCAGGCCCGTCATGCGCAATTTCTATTACACGGAGTCAAGTCAGCTTTCTTTTCTTTTTTTTTTTTTTCTCCGATCTCCTTATCCTCTCTCTATCCGCTCCAAATTGTCGGGATAGGCCATATCCAAGAAAAAGGAAGAGAAAAAAATAAAAGAGGGGGGGAGGAACTTACGGTCTTCACCTCCTCGAACCCGAGCTCCCTGGCCGTGTACTCGCGCGTGACCTCCTCGGCGGCGAAGTCGACGTAGACGCGGGTGTCGCGGATGCGCACGACGACGTTGTCGAGGCGCATGAAGAGGCGCGCGAGCAGCAGCATGCGGCGCTCGTGCACGCGCACCTTGACGCTCAGCACGCTGATCCCGTTGTCGTCCAGCTCGCTCTCGTACAGCATCACCTCGTCGAAGAACAGGATCGGGTCCCGCCGCTTGAGCAGCTCGATCGGGATCGGGTTGCGCGTCGGCGCGAACGCGAACGCGAACGCGAACTTGTTGCTGTTGCTTCGCGGCCCTTCGGCCGCACTTTCTGCCCCTGCCGTTTCTTGCGTTTTGCTTGGGTTTGGGCGCGAGCTCGTGTTGGCGTCGCCGTTGGAAGTGCTCGGAGCTACTGCCGGAGCTGGCGGTGACGGAGGAGGAGGAGGCGGACGAGCTCGAGACGGAGACGACGGCAGGATAACGGTTCCCCGGTACGTAGTGCTATAGCTCCAATCATACGGCTTGACCACATCTTTGATCCCGGCGCTAGTCTGCTCGCGGCTCGCGGACCAGTCCTTAGCGTACGCGACCTGGAGCATGTTGCGGTCGGTCTTGTCGACGGCGTCCAGGGCGTCGCGGGCGTTGAACTCGACGGCCCAGCCGGAGGGCGCGTGGCGCACGGCCACGAGGTTGTCGCCGAAGATCATCTCCGGCACCGGGATGCCCAGGTCGCGCTCGAGGGCCTCGATCGGCCCCGCCTTGGAGATAGGCAGCTTTCGCGTCGAGATCACGAACGCGCCTTGCCGGTGCGAGGCCGTCGCCTGCGCGAGGTGGTCTGGCCGCGGGAAGGGCTCGTTGGGCGAGGTTATGTGAGCTGCCATGGCGCCGAACTTTTTAATTTTTTTGCGCTTGTAAGCAGATATAAGGTACCTGGTATTAGATTCTATGTGTACCTAGGATTTAGAGACATCCGAGGTTGGAATTGTTTAAGCTCTAAAAGAAAATAAGAATAAGGTATTATTTCATGTATAAGCAGATGTACGAAGCAGAGCTAAGATAAAGCTTGGCATGGAGGGGCAGAGCTTGGTCACAGTGGGGCTATTTTCCCTTTCACAGTGCACAAAAAGAGAGGTAGCAAGTACTACATGTACATAGTACACCAAGTTGAGGTCATAATACATGCATTTAATTAGTGAGATTAGATCAGGGTATATGATTAGGTAGTTGCATCTTAAGTACCTAGTCCAAAGTAATCCGTTAAGACTCACCTGTCAAGCCTATCTTGTATCATCGGTTATTTGTTATAAACTCGCCGTAGCAGCATCGTTGGCTAAATAAGTGGTATACTGTATGTATGTAAAAGTCCAAGGATAAAATATGAACCCCGTCGGATATTGCGAATCGTTCGCCATACGCCTAATACTCCTGTATGCTCGATCAGATATGGCTTTATGCGTATATGAAGCATCCAAGCTTCATTTACACCTTTGTGCCACGAAACGGCTCCTTTAGTTGCAGAATAGCATCTAGTACACCTTACCCAGCCCATCGTTATAGCGTATCCTTGGCTTCAGCAATGGGACCACATAGTCCAAGTAATTTGCAGAGAAAACCCCATTCCCAAGCCGCTTAAACGCGGCCAGCAATTCTCGCTCTCCTTGCTTCCTCGTCCCGATTCGCCGCAACGCGAGCCAGGAAGTCTTGTCTGTTAACGTAAGAGTCTTTCGACTTCCCAGCCAATTCGAGTTCGTCCTTGATGCCCTCCTTGTCGACAAATCCGGCCCAATCCATGCGGCTCTTTTCGACCACGTTCAGCTTCTTGGCCTTTGCTTGCTCGCGCAGTTGCAACCTTGCATCCATGCCGAGATTGAGGTCCGCGCGTTGTGTCAGCCCCTCGATGACGGGCTCGAAGATAGATCGGAACGCCTTTCGAGGTTTCCGTCTAGGCTGACCGTCCTCAGCTTCGACGTCTTCGACCGACTTCGGATCCTGTGATGCTAGGTACAATTTGGCTTCCGCGGAATCTCGAGGTACCAACTTCTCCTCCGTGTGTACCTTACCAGCGAAGTTGTAGGTGCGTTTTATCTTGATCATTGCCACCGGCTCTTCTCTGCTGGATCTGTCTTGTTGCGCCTTGTCTCTTGTGTCTTGAGGCTGTCGATCTGCCCCCTCTTCCTGAGCCGTCTTTTGGGATTCTTTCCCCGTGTCCGCATCCGCCTTGGAGGTTATTAAAGGGGCAGCGGTCATCTTGGCCCATAAGTCATCTACGTCAATCGTTACCGGACCGGTGGCTGTGCGCGATTTCTTTTCGACCTTCTCTGCTGCTCGCATACTCCGAGTCTTGATGAGCCCGCCTTCACCACCTTCATCATCCCCAGCAGCTTCATCTTTCCGCTTTTCTTTCTTTTGTCTCTTCTTGCCCCTTTGTATTATGGCCTCATCTCCAGAATTTTCGAATCCATCATCGGCACCGGCATCTGCGTCGGCGGCACGTTTCTTGCTAGGTACCGCAATAAGTTGGACTTCGTCTTCTTCGGATTCCGAAGCTTCAAGGTCGACATCTAGCGGGGCCGCATCGGGCGCAAAATCGGAATCTTCATCGGATGCATATTCTTCGTCTATAAATGGTTCCTCGGCCATGGAGGGGTGTAATAGGATGGTAGGTGATATGTTCTGAATTGGATAACGTCTACCAACGAAAATGTAATTTACTGAGGTTGCACGCTAAAACGAAGATGTTTGGCGCGTGGATTCGCGACCGCTAAAGAGAGCTGGGGAATTGAATTTTTGGCCCATAAGCTGTTTATCTTATCGGGTTTGCCAAGACTTATATCAGGAGGTACGTATTCCGTACAAGTAGGTCTGTTACGTTGGCGCTCGGGTTGTTACTCGCAATGCAGGTGATTTTCTCTACCCGCAAAGTTTAAATATTAGGTAAGGTGCTTACCAACAGGAAATCAATTGTGAATCTGTTCTATAATTATATGTATGCCCTTAACTTAAACTCTACCTAGCATACCTCTAATACATCTATAACATAATGTAATAAAGCAGCGAATATATATATTCGTATACCTCTTTGTACATATGCCAGGGCCTCATGAGCGTTTCCCAAGAGTTAGCCCCTCAGTAGCCCCAGAATCCTTTCACCAGGTACGTAGTATAGCCGCCCAACCACAGAATCGTAGCCATGCTGCCCCAATATCCAATGGGCCGACCCAAGCCTAATCCATTGACGAGACCTAGCTCCACATGAAGAACACGAAAGGTCAAGAGCGCGATAAGGGTGTTGCTGAGTGTTTTCTGGTTTGCGCCGTTGAGCTCGGCAAATGCGGCAATAATGAGAGCCAGCGGTACGTTCTCGATGAAGTTCTGATGACAGCGGCTAGCCAGGTATAGTTTATTATTTAGGTCTCTATCCTTAGACGAATTGTCTCCGACATAAAATCGGTCCTTGACACGGTGATATACAACCCGGAAGCTTAGGAAACTAAAGTACGCCGAGAATGGCAGAGCAAAGCTACCTGTAACCGCTATTGTTGAGAGAATGGCTGTTAGCATTGTCCTTGTAAATAAATACAGCTAACCTAGAAGATTTAACTTACGCAAGAGGGGCGCAAGTCCCTGGGCTGTAATCCCAACTGTAGTCGTCATATTGATTGTTGCCGATTTACCCAAACTATTACTTAGAGATCCAAGAGAAGAAGGATGTGAGGGAATATATACTCTGATGTCCAAGTTAAGTTGATCAAGTAAACTTGTAAGTGGATGAAGTAGTCATATGAAGTACCTAGTTATATAGACTTATCGGAGACTTGTCAAAGAGCTATTCGTTTCAGTATCAGATCCATTCGTATGCGTATGCGCAGACTCCTTGAGGTAATAAGCCCCGAGCTACATATTAACTCCGCTAGTTCGAGGTGATCCCTGTGACGTGACTCATATCTCGTACGGGTTGCTACATTCATTGTATCCACTATTGAACGATTAGAAAAGTCTCCGGGGTCGAGTTTGGTACCGGCCCGCACTAGGATTTAGATGCTTCGAAGACGCTGCGTTATGGACTATATTTTTGATATGACGGTCAACGAAAGTGCAACAATTCCCACATATATTAGGTTAGGTACCTCTTAGGCAATTAGTTGGGATATCGCTATTAATGCAGTGCATTACATTATGTGCATTAAACTGGATCATAGACTTGCCTGTCTTTGTTACTAGGTGCAACCATTTCCACATAACCTTATGTACTACCTATACACAGTAAAGGTATGTGCATTATTGTTCATGCTTAATGCACCAACAGTATTTGTTTGATTTTTATTAATATTCTAGACTAGAAGGTCTCTTTATAATCTTACCTTCCATTTTAGATCAGCTACAAAGGTTCGATTGGCTGCATGGATTTACGATGCCAAGGCCTTTTCCGTCCTTAACAGTCTTTCCAGATCTTCCCCAGATTCTTAAAGGCCCCCACAGTTTGAAGGTAAAATATTCTGATGTGTAACCCAATAGCGTCATAAATCCACTGACGTCACCAACTTGAGCAGAGTAGAGATCGAGTAAAGAATATGTTAACTATTATATAAAGGTAGCTGCTTTCAATATTTTCACTTGACCTTTTAACTATCTGGTTTATCATATCCTCATTATTGATGTACTATTTCTGTGTATCAATCATTCGTCATCAAACATTATAGAAAGCCTCAACTATCTCACTCCACCTAAACACGTAATATGTCTTCACAAAACAGCAGCCAACAGCCCTCTCTCATCGGTGGCCACGCCGAATACATTAAGGGTGCCACAGAAGTGAGTTTAGTCTATAAGGATGAAATCATTTCATCTCCACCACATACGCTAATAATGAGCAGTCTACCATTGGTAGTGTAACAGGATCACAAGCTTGGACTAGCTCCGGGGAGCAAGCCAAGGCCCACGCCGTAGATACGATGAAGGCCGCCAGCGAGAACCGTGATCCGTCACAAGGGTACGGCAAAGTCGAGCAGAAGCTAGGGGAGGCCACAGGTTGTGAAGGCATGGTAAAGGAGGGAGAGGCCAGCAAGAAATCCAACTAGAGAAGAGAAAGCAACCACATTACCATACCCACTGGATGTTAAGGCAACCACCCAGTAACTTTGCAACATATTGTACATTAATCTCAAGTGCGTTCTAGACCCTGGCATTGGTTCGATAGAGGAATACGAAAACATCTCAATCCATTGCTGGTCTCATATGGTTGCTGGATCCAACGACTTATCAGTATGGATAGTTCAGCAACGTTCGACGTTAAGCATACGCAATTGGTAGCATCGTAGGAGACTACCTTATGCGCTTTCATTTGGATTTTGTCGTCGGCTGTCGCGTCCATAGCAATAAAGGGGGTAGCATTGCATTCCCGGAAGGTTTGGATTGATGATCCGCGTTGTATTGTGTATATGTCTGTATTCAAAACGTACACCCATACATCTAAAGTGAATTCTCAAAGGTACGTGATGATTAGGTTTCTCTTGGGCAAAATGTCCTTGATACTATTAGCCAAGGGCATCTCCAGACATGATGTCAAGACATCTCATTTTTCATGATAAGCATGCTATAAATATCGCTGTAACCGCTCTCATGTTTCAGCAAAAATTCCCTGTTGGCTTGTGTAGTATAACAGGCAGGTATTTGCACTTTGTGTGAGCAATTGTAAACTTCTAGTTCTAGACTCTCATGTACCAAAAGGTTTAAGATACTCACGGGCAATAAAAGCTGCAGGGGAATGACTGGTAGGCAATACTACTATACGTCGCATTAGAAATTTACTTGAGAAAAAGAAATGAATTTTCTTATATACCCCCCTTACTGGACCTTTCCCCCTCCTTTTTCTTCCCTTAGCTGACTTATTCAAACTCGCTTCTTAAGAATTCCCTTATTTGTATTACATATCGGGACGCTACTAGTTAGAAGAATTCCATTGCATAATGCGCATTTGGATTTTTAAGTTGAGTTACTTAACTAGTAGTAGAAAATTTCTTCTGAGAATTGCTTCAGGTACTTTCTCGTAACGGTTTGGGCACATTAGAGCCTCACGCGATAAGAAGTCAGAAGAGCACAGCGAGTGTGGAGCCCGGTAGCAATGAAGTAGCGATGTCATGAACTATAAAGTTGCATTGCAGCAAGGTTCCGCAGTAGCTTAAATCACACCATACGGCATAAAGTTTAAATACTTTTTTTTTGATAAGGAAACGTTTTTTTTTTTAGATGATCGGAATGATCGGAAAGAGAAAAAAAATATGTTTGCCTTTGCCGTATTTTTTTCAACTCTAGACTACCTACTTTCGATGCAGACCGATTTCAAGAAAATTTTGACATTATATTAAAGTTGCGATCTAGATGTCAGTATAAAGCAACATCTTATCAGAACACTCGGAATTGCTTTTTCCAAGTCATAAACGGCATATCGACTTCCAAACATGCCTTGTATCTAGGAGGTAGATACAGGTAAGTATTTGTATTTAGGTGCTTTGGGTGCATCATGCCCGTAACCCCGCAGAGCCGACCCCGCTTCCACAGTTATATGTTGCAACAACATGTACCTAAGGTACCTGAACACAGGTACAGTTCCATAACAAAACATGTGCTACCAGGCTTCCCGGCTAGGTACCTCCATACTAACTGGCAGACTGGTTTACCCCCCGGTGGACCCTGAATTTAGAACCCTTGAAGCACCAAGGGTCCTTTCTGGGCTGATCGTCCCATCCAGATTTTCCAACATTTTGCTCCACCTAAGGGTCGTGCCACATTCGAACTAACCTACAACCCACACTTGCTTGGGCACACGCTTCACACTAGAGGGGTCTGTCGGACCTGTACAACTTTTTGCGCTTATGAGAATATTTCAACATCCTCGGGCAAGATAGAAAAGTTTTTTTTCTATGTCGACTTTTTTTTTTCTATTTTTATTCTTTAACCCTAACAGTCTCCTAGACTCCACTCAACTCCCTCTCTCAAAATAGTTTCTTTATTACACAAAGCAAACATCGTATCGATCGACACACTACCTCTCTACTACCTAGGTAGGTAGAGATCGATCCGAGTAGTTCGATCGCAACCGAGAAACTGCGGGACGGGAGCTAGACTTGGAACGAAAACGCGCGCCGAGGATCACAGGTGGCAGGGCATCTTACAGAAACATACTCTCCAAAAATCTTGATTCTAGGTTCAAATAGGCGTAGTACCTTTGTGCCCACTGCGCTGATCTGTGGCTAGTTTCCTACCCGGCAAGGTTACAGAGCCTACACAAGACTAGAAGACGTGCGAACAAGATCTTCAAACGACTAAGAAATGACGTGCCCCTGATCAGAAGTGCGGTTCAATTCCCCCACCCAACCGTTGCTGATCTTTTCCCCCTTTTTTACGGCAACCTATATCGATTCTTGTATAAGAGGACTGACGGGTGCTTGAGCGATGGACGAGTCCGAGGAAGAGGTCGACCCTCGCATCGAACCGCTTCTGCGCCAACGTCAATCCTTAACTGATAAGCTACTGGAGAATCCATACGACTTAGTCCTGTACCTAAGACGCGCATTGGTTTACTCCGACTTAGCTTATCCCGACTTAGCGGCCGGCGACGCCTACCGCGCTCTATTATTGACCGATGAAGTTCGCGATGATAGCTTCGAATACCATACCCAAGCGTTCGAGGCCTTGGCAAATCACGCAGAAGGCCCCTTTCTAGAAGTCTTAGACCATGGCTCTTTGGCGGGAACACAGTCCCGTTTACCCGAATTAGGCGATGGCGAAAAGGATGTCCCTGCGCTTGCTTCGTTGGCGTCTATCCGCTGTTATCAAATATTATCCTTGAATCTTCTTCTGTGCGGTTGCCTAAAGAGTGCTTACAACTTCTGTGAGCGTGGACTTGCCGTATCACCAGAGAATCAAGAGCTTCTGAATACCCGAAGCTATATACAAACAGTTGCTGAGCGTAGAATACGCAAGCCCGTCTCCACCGCGAATGATCTTCCCGATTGGGGCATGGTGCGTAGAGAAGTATATCCTTGGAACAGCTACGAACCGGACCGGTTCTCAGACGAATCTTTAGCCATTCTTAACGCTGGATTGGCTGAGATAGCACCGAAATGTACCGTCGAAGTAGCCCAGCTTCCTATATTGCTCGGATGCCCCAGCCGCACTGATGGGTATGATATAATTCCGACATGTAATCAACTCGGCGTATTTGCCAAGGAATATATTGCGCCGGGAGAAGATGTACTTGTGGAGTACTCCTTGGTCACGGCCAATAACCGCCTAAAGGAGTCGGTCTGTGATGCTTGTAGTGGAGAGCTCCCCCCTTTAGGGAGCGAGTCGACTGCTGTCAACTGTCCAGAATGCTACGATACTGTGTTCTGTACCCAGTATTGCTATGAACAGGCCCAGGAGCTCTACCACCCAGCAGTGTGTGACAAAGATACAGACTCTGTTGCTAAGGACCCAGATGCGAAAGAAGCTGACGAAACCCTGTATCTTTTACTGCTCGCACGTGTGTTAGCGATGGCGGCTCACCAAGAAATACACCCGCTTGACGTCAACCAAATCAAATATATATGGGGAGACTTCGTATCCTCACAGACCAATCAGATTAATTTGTCGCCAAAAGCTGGCCCACCACCGGACTGGACACTCCCGTTCTCCTTTTCTTATAACATCGAGACGCCACTCCACATCCTTGAGAAAATGGATATCGACATTTACGCCGCTATTGCTAATTATGACATATGGGTGTTTAACACTCTGTATAGCAAATTCCGTGGCACTGCGTCGGCTCGTAAGAACCCAAGGGATGGCCGACCCGACGTCGCCGCCGTGCACCCTTACTGGTGCCTTGCGAATCATGACTGCAACCCAAATGTTACCTGGGAATGGGGCGGTCGGATGGTATTGAAAGCACGGGAAACGCGTGTAGTCGGGAATGCGCCGGGCGGTATAGAGGCTGGAGAGGAGATTCTCAACCACTACTGCGATGTGAATTTACCCGTGAAAGAACGCAGAGAATGGGCGCGCGGCAGTCTTGGCGGCTGGTGCATGTGTGGCAGATGTCGAAACGAGGCTTCTAACTCTCAGAACAACTCCCCTGGATAATTGTTCAAGTCGTTCCTTCGAATTCACTCAACCCGCTTTTCGGGTGATACGTATACTACGGTATTAAGTCTGGTTCTTTCATGATTATACACGCTTCATGACTGCCGACTCGGCGATTCTCGTCACTTCGCCTCGAAGTACTTGGATTCCCTGGATAATTATACCCTTTCCTACTACCCCACGTCTCCGCTGCGGTCAAGGATTGCGCATGAGGATAGACGGCGGAGATACTCGAGGTTAGACAGGTCAACCTGGCTCGCTGCTATAAAAACAGGTTCGGTGCCCGGGGTATGTGTGTGCTTTTCGTGCTTACAGGACGTTATAGCGAAGCATTTCGGGGTCGGATGTGAAACGAGTATTCTCGCGGGCGTCATCTCTCCTTTTTTCGAATCTCCGCTCCGTTATTCTTCTTCGTCTTCTTCTTTATAGGATTCTCACCCTTTTCCTTTCGCATACGACTGTATCTGAGTAATTTGAAAACCGTTTCCCAAAGCTGGCGGAATACCTATCATATAGAAGGACAAATATCGAGTATCGTAAACGAAAAAAAGGCTTGGGTTAATTTTTTTTTTTTTTTTCCTCTGGAGACTAAGTGTAACCTCTAGTCGCACCTTTTTTTCAAAATCAGTAAACGAATGATACCACCAAGAATAGAATAGGGATGGTTCCCGATATATTATGGGATACGCTTGGTATCTGTTCGTTTGTTGATTGTGAGGGGCGACTGAGTGACTTGTTTTCAGGAGAAGCCGATATAATTATGAGTAGTTCTGCTGGATTGGTTGATTGCTTCGTCCAAACACGACTAACTCAACATGTCCATATAAGGTAGCCAAATGCCCTAAACTATCACTTTGAACAGTAGTGTATTTCATATATATTGCAGATAATAGGTTTGAGTGCATATGTGATGGTAAAGTTATCTACCTAGTAAGTTGTACGGAGAGCGTACTTAAGAGAGAAATAAAAGAAGAGAACTTGGCAACAACAAGAGCTGTCCTCCTATGCAGGTTAACAGCGAGCTCAGCCTAAGAAAAAGAAAAAGAAACCTAAACACCAAAACCGCACAAGGTCTACCCATCCAAATATCAATACGAATCCAGTATAAGGATATTTCAATGCCATTTTAACTTAACCTCTTTTAATACGCGAGGAAAAGGAGGTGCCTATGTCATCAAGACCGTAGCTCAACCCCATATATAGAACTAAGTTACAGACAAATTTCAATAATATTGAGGACACAACGAGGAACAAGGGACCAATATTTCAGCAACTATTCACTCAACATCAATATCCATATCGATAAGACTAACTACTACTCATCGACCGATCTGTTGAATAATGCAAGTCATAGCCATGTTCATAACTACCAACACGAGTAGCGAATGAATACATTCATTCCCTTTCCTTTTTCCTCTCGCCCCTTTCCACACTCCCTCCTACCCCTACCATACCCCCCAAACTTGCCTCGAGCTGGGGTTACCTGAGGCAACGCATATACCTCGACACGAGGGTATTAAGTGCTACTCATTCCTCCTTTCCATTTTCCATCATAGAAAAGCAACCTAAGTAAAGTACAATATTGCGCGTACCAAGTTGCAAGAAATGACAATCCGAGTAAATAGTAATCATCCATAATCATTCGCCCCTCTTTCCCCTTTCCCTTCTCTCTCCCCTGTTTTTTTTAAGAAAAAATACATAGGTACCTAACATACATACAAGAAAAGAAGAAGACAAGGCAGGAGCAGAGAAGGACAGAGCAGACTGAAGAGAATAGAATAAGATAAAATAAAATAAGCATAACAATAACATAAACATAGCAAGGGGTGCTGCATGCCTCAGTCGGCATCAATCAACACCACCAGGTACTTAGGTAGGTTGCCTAGTGTAGGTTAGGTAACTTCATACACCTCGTCAAAACGCCGTATAGTCCAGCCTTAGTTATTATATACATACATCCATCTTCCAAACACTCATCACATTTCTTTCCTTTCGCTTTTACTTATTTTGCTTCTTTTATTCCCTTTCGTGTTTCCCCCCCTTTTTCATTCATTTCGTTTTCATTTCATCCCTCCCCCTCTCTGCCTATTACCCCCCGTCGCGCCTCTACTTACTGCAGCGGCAGCGCCGGATACGCCGGCTGACTAGGCGGTCTGGTCGGGGAATCGACGTCCATATCACTCGCCGCACCAGCACCGGCACCGGCACCGGTACCCGCGGACGGCGTCACCGCGGTAGGGGACTCGGCGTCGTAGTCCTTGCGCTTGATGCGGTCGATGACGTACTCGCGGAGGTACTCGATGACGCGGACGTTCTCGAGCCAGGCCTCGTACGCCTGGTCCTCGCGGGCCTCGGCGCTGCTGGCCTCGGACTCCGCGGACGGCGAGCTGACGGCCGAAATGGCGGTGGAGGAGTCGGCCGCGCGTGGGGTTGCTGTCGATGAAGATGGCGACGACACTGCTGCTGATGCTGCTTCGTGGTTGAGATGCGCGGCGTTGGCCCGCTGCAGCACGCCGCCCGAGTAGCGGCGGCGAGGGTCAGGGTCGAATGTGGGTCCAAGAGTAGACGTCGTCGATTGGCCCGGGTAGCCGGATGTGACGGCCGGAAGGGTCGGGTACAGAGCCGAAGTTGTCGAACTATGGCGCGTCGACGGCGATAGACCGGACGAAGAGGCGCTGGGCGAGTGTCCGGAAGTGTAGGACATGGAACTTGACGGGGGCGTCACAGCCGGAGTGCCGTTCGAGTGGGTCGAAGAGACGGCGGTTAGGGGTGAAGCCACATGAGCGGCCGAGTATGCGTTGTTGGCCATTGCGGACTGAGGTGGCGCTGCAGAGTGCGGCGGGGACTGGCTGTGACGGAAGTTCAGAGGGAGGTAGTGAGAGCCGGGTTGGTGGACTCCAGCGGCGGCGGCCGTATTAGAGCTTTCATACACCGTGCTCTGCATCTGCTCGAGGAGCTGGTCGATCTGGATAAGGTCGCTCTTAGTGCGGACGTTCGGCATAGGGGGTAGTGAATAATGCTGTTGGTACGGACCATGGCCGGCGGGTCCATCGACCGTCATGACACCCGGACTCGGGAGATACTCTGCCCCGAGGGAGCCTGAGTGAATAGGAAGGACCCCGTGCAAGGGCAGAAGTCTCTGTCCAACCTGAGCGTACGAGTTCGGGTCAAGTTGTCTACGCTTGGCGTCTCCGAAAAACTCATTAAGTACATCGTAGGTGCGCTTACGGTTGTCATATTCGGCAGAAGCCTGGTAGCCCATGTGATCACCGCGACCGCCCATGGGTTGGTAGTACATGGGACCTCCAAAGGAAGTTTGAGGGTGGTGCTGATAGTAACTACTTGGGTGGCCGGCGGGATGAGGCGGCTGACCAAAGGCGGCCGAGTTAGTACGGATCTGGCCATTGTGATCATAATAGCTGGACGGAGCTATGAGGCAAATTAGCCTCCAAATGAGGAATCAGGAGGGAGTTCGAACCGAAGGGAGATACATACCTTTTCCTTGAGCTCGGTAGCCACCGTTCATGGGACCATGCTGGTCCGGCGAGCGGACAAGAACAGAGTCATCCGCGTGTGTCTGCAATCGGAGTTAGATAGCTGAAGGAAGAGCGGCGTATGCTAACTGAGTTCAAGATAAAGTACGTACCTTGACATGTTTCTTCAAATCCTGAGGACGCTTGAATGACTTTCCACAGAAGTCACACTTATGCGGCTTCAAGGGGACATGGACTCGGATATGCGACGTGATATGATCTCTCTTGACCGTAGTTGTCTTGCACTGATTCCACTGGCAAGTCAAGTTAAGGTTGTTTGTGGACTTGCGCCCAACATGCTTCTCGCAAATGTGCTCCTGTATCGCTGTTAGTTTAGATCAACATGGTAGAAAACTTGCCAAGAATCCTAAATAAATGCCACTTTAGGCAATAGCGTTAATAAGACTTACATAGAGAGTTTCGGCCGAAGCGAACTTTTCGCTGCATCCAGTCCAACGGCATTGTAGGGAGTCATCAGCCGGAGGGGCACTAGACTGCGAAGTTGCAGTGGTAGCGGTTGAAGGCGCTGGGGTAGTGCCGTTAGAGGTTGAGCTCTCTCCGCCCGATTGGATCGGATTGCTCTCGGATGCTGCCGACATAGCTACCTAACCTAACCTAACGGCCTCGATCCTAGAATTCCAATTCCAATTCCGATAAAGGGGTAAGGGGGGCGATCTCTTTCACGTGATAACAAATATGCACGTGATTGTCAAAGTGGTTGAATGGTAAAAAGTTTAATCCGCCAAATGATACTTTTCGGATAATTGAATTTTTATTGGCTTTGGCCGTTTTTATTTTGCTTTGTCTCCGTCCTCTTGGGCTTTGGCTGTGAGGTGCCTAAAAACGGTACTGGTCTTGGTCTTGGCGGTCCACGCTCACCGACATGTGATGCGACTAACGAATGCGGTAATGTCTAAAACCGGAAAGGGTTCCTTCAATAGTTGGAAGGTACTGAAAAAGGTACTGAAAAAGGCACTGAACACTGATTTATTCAATATTCAATGCTCTCTTTTTCGTTCTCTTCTCGAACGTTCGCAACAAAAATTGATAAATGCTAAGATTCAATTCCCCAAAAGAGCAAAGGAGAAAAGAAGCCGTTGTCTGGGGAAAGAGAGGAACGTTGAGTTTATGTAAATCGAGCGCCGTGCTTGCTCCTTATTATGGACGTTTGACCTTGGCGATATCGAGGCGGAAAGTCTTGGCAATGGGTCTTGGGTGTAGCGGGTGACCGCTGTTGATTGGTTTAGGGGAAATGGGGGCAAACGAGTCAGGTACCTTATGCCGAAAGTGACTCGATCTACAGCGCATAGTGACTACCAAGACCGAGTCACCCCTCCTCAGTAGTAACTTCCGTGCCAAGAGAACGCCAAGAGCTTGGCGCGTCTTGGCATTTGATGATTGTCTCGACATATCTGCCCAGAAATGCACCAAAAAATGCTTACAGATGCTTGGAAAAACCTTGGCCGCTGTTCCTCCTGCGCCGAGACTCGACTGCGCCCACCTTCTTTCCATTTTGTTAATACTTTTTTTACCAAACGTCTAGTTAATCCGCACTTTTTGCATAATATCAACTGCGCTAGGTCTATGTAGTTCTTACACATACCTACCGTCCCTACCGTCCCTACCGTCCTTACCGTCCTTACCGTCTAAGGTAGATGGCTCATCATCAATCATCAATGATCATTACCTTATTACGTACCAACATACTACGTACGATGACCTTCTTATCTAATGAGTAGCTGATGAGTTCCTCGAATCGACTTGGAAGTCATCCTATCGTATCATATCGTATCCCATTCCCAGTTCCGTGCCTGTTTTGCTTTCTTGTAGTAATTTGTAATTTATCAGTCGGCATCTCACATCCGTGAACCACTATTTGACCTTGAGCTGGACCTAGGCTGTTGAAAAAGACATGTGCTGCTTTTATACTGACTTGCCTTCTTTACTTGCCTTAGGCACGCACTTAAGGCTACCTAAGTGGTAGTTGTATAATTCAGTGTCCAAGTAGGCGTATCCGATCTTCTCTAACCGTGTCTCTTCCTCCCCCTTTTCTTTTAATATTAGCCACCTAACCTTAGGTCTGGTGGTTATCACTTTTCTTATACTTAAGAAGCTGCTCGTTCTCTTCTGCAGCCTCATAATACCTAGCTAGCCTGGATACCCTAAAGGTCTACATCTACAATGGCATGCTATACAACCTATCTTACATCCTCGTGCCGATTATCCAGCTCCATTCTCCTGATTCTTGTACTAAACCACCAACCCCCGTATAACTGTGAGGTGTGTATATATGTAGTAACGTCGTTGTCGGTTATGACGGCGGACGGAAAATCTTGGTAATATCTTGGTATTCTGAACATGGTGTTCACTTCAAAAGGGGCAGTTTACGCTCCGCCGGTGGCCAAGCCTTGGTCTTCCTCTCCGCCCGCCAAGTCCTTGGCCATGCGCTTCGTTAAACTGCCTTTTCTGCCATCTCGGCAACGTTGAAAAGTACTATGTAAACGGAGTACGGACAAACGACATGTCGACCTGCCTTAGGTACCTCTTCCAATCGCAATACCTGCGCGGCACTATATTTCGTTTTGTTTGGCTTCGATGTTGGGATAATCTAGGCTGATTGATTCTGGAAATTCTACATAGTAACAATCTAACCTGGAAGACATTACAGCTTTCTATAGCACAGCCTCCATCCCGAACGTCCGACCACCAACCTATTCAGGTTTAATGAACGCGAGACGCAGAAACCGAATCCCGTCTCTTACTACGTTTGGTATCACAGCCGTAGCATGCCGCAAGCCAAGAAATAAGGCCTGAGCCGATTTCCGTTCGGTGAGGACTTTGATATTACATGCCTACTTGAATAGTATTTATTATTGCACCTTTGATCGAATTTACTACTAGTTGCAACCCAATCGATCAGGCAGCCTCTCTACTCGATTTTCCTTTATTTTATTTTATTTTATTTTATTTTATTTTATTTTATTTATCTACTTTTTTCCTTACAACCGTAGCCCATTAGCTCTGACTCAGCCGTGCTTGATACGCCCTACATCATCTAGATAAAATCTCTTTTGCGGCACGCGTCCCTCTAGAACTTGGGATCGGTCTGCCTCTTGCAGATGAATGATGACAGCTGAACTATCATATGTCACTGGCACTTTGTTCGCATTTTACTAACTCCGTCAGTTACTCTTGTGCCAGCATCAATTATTTTAGAGTCATCTGAGTAAGATATGTTGTTTCTTTCCTTTGTCCCTATGTGCTGCTCTATAAGGCAGGGAAGTAGAGTTCAATATACTTCTAGCCGCGCATTAGTTGGACATTGCGCAGCCAATAAATGATAAGGAATGACAAAGATATTACGTTCTCCTAAGCAGACATTCCAACTCTATTTAGACTTGAACCCAGTCGTTTGATATGTTTACGGGTTTTACGGGAGGGTAATTTGCACCTAGCCTAGTAGTGGCAAACTGTCAATGATAGGTTAGGTAACAGCCGCTGTCGGTTATATGAGGCTTTTATCTTTCACGGCGCAGCTGAATTGGGCTGAGACTGGCAAAGGAGTATTGACTCTTGACTCTTAAGAGCATGCAGCATCTACCGAGCCTCACCCAACTTCACAAAGGGACCTTATATTAGGTAGGTACCTTATATGGGAGGCAAGCTGATGGAACGGCACTAGCAGAATGAACACCAAAATACTCAACCTACCTAGACTAATCTAAGAAAACGGTAAATGAGACTACATGTGAGCAACTAAACAAAGCGAAATTGACTGACGTTTACCTTGCGATTATTTTCACGTTAATACTAGTTCACATCGCTTTATAGTAGTCACCTGCCTAGGGTACCTGTTATATAGAAGCTCGATCTGCTAGTCTGTTCACTATTACAATTCCCATACTAAAAAAAAAAAGGATGGCATATCACTAGTGCGTGGATGTGATGAAAATCGATTCCCATGCCGTCGCTAGTTTCCGTTATACAACATCACATAATATCCACCCATCAAGGTTAAATCGAGATCAACGAAATCAATGAACTTTACGTCATGGAGTCTTTTAGTTAAATGGTAGATAGGTAGATATATATCAAAAACCGAGCACAATTGAGAAATCTTCGTTGCCCATTGTATTCTCCCCTCATTTCTCAAGACAATAGGTACCTACCCAACACACTTTCTTGTAAGGGTTATTGTAACTACCGGTCCCATCAAGATCAGGAGCACTACAACTACGATTTCTACGCCCAGCATTCGACATTAGTATGCCAATTAGCTCTCATCACAAAGATACGAGACACAAGACACAAGACGCAAAATGTGGGTTGGACGATTGGTGCTCTCATTTCATTTTTGAGTGGCGATAAAACGCAGAGCTACAAAGCTGCTAGCCCAACTATTCTCCAAAAAAGGGGGGTTTTTACTTGTCTTTTTTCCTTCTCTTTTCGTTAGCCGAGTACGTCTTCGCATGTTCTCGACAAGACAAGACTAGACCATTGTTGTTGCTCGTCTGGTAATAATATAATATGCCGCGCGACGAACTGCCTTGTCATGTTCAACTCGGCTCTATTCCCTCACACTACCAATTTGTTGCCAGTTTGGCTACACTCCGTCTATCCAGGTAAACAATATCAACACCCTTAAACCTTATCCCCTTCCCGTCCATCTTTTTCGCGTACGGGATCATCCGTTAATTAAAATGTGCTAATTCAAGCTCTTGCAAGTATGTGAAGCAAGCGCAGTTGTTGATACTCGTTCACCGTCGAACGAAGTCATGTTTCTGCTCCTTCTGTGGGTGCTGTTGAAGCTAGGGGTATTTTCTGCCAGCGGAAAATAAAGTGATTAAAATCGAATATGTACGTCGCAATGGGGTATAATTCTCAAACGAAGATACTGTCCGAAGGCACCTGGCACCGAGCGCGCGAGGCCTAACCACTGGCTCGAGGTAGCCGTATTCCTTGGACTGATGTCGGCAAGCTCCGATAACTTATATCAGGCCAGCTTGCCGCTAGATTCGTAAATCGCGTAGCAACTGATAAAAGGAAAAAAAAAAAGGCAAGAAAGCAAAACTCCAAACCGCCCGCAACCGCGGAGATGCGACCCCCAGGGTTGGGATTATCCATGCAACATGCCGTCGACAAGAGCAATGTTCCAACACCGTGACATCCTTAGAGTGGAAATGATGGGGTGCCTCTGGTTATCCGCGAAAACCAGAGACGCCGGACGTCAGAAATATGCCGGATAATAATAATGACGATGATCAAGGTGAATGTCCGCCACGATAAGAAATGGCACGTTGCTAACCAGCCTGGTCAGCTTGGTCAACAAAAAAAAAAAAAAAACTAGGTCCACCCGAGCCGAGATGTCCCCCGAAACGCCGCCCATGCTAGATTATTATACAGAACCGAGTTGTAAAAGAGCCTGGATTGCCTCGCGCTCCTGTGCATCCGACGATGCCGCCAACGCATCCAAGTCGATATTATCGAGACGTGGCTCCCGAAGCATGCCTGTGTTGCCGGAGAAGGACCGGAAACCGTGAGAGTTATATACATGGGAAGGGTAGTTCGCACTTCGACGGGCCTCAGTCGGGTTTGAATACGACGCGGCCCGTAGTGCGGCAGCTCCTACAGCTGCCCAGTCTTCGTCGTCTGTGGCATCCTCCGGATCGTCATTCATGATCATGTCTTCATCATCGGGTGCCGAAGAGCAGGAAGCCGAAGCGGGTCCGTCTAGAGAGTCGAGGGACATTTTGTCGGCCTCATTCTCCGTCATGGTCACGTCCCGGTCATCGTGGGAAAATGCTGCCGAGTTCCCAGTACTAATTGCTCGTGCATTCAACCGGGATCGATCAGCGTTCCACCCTGCGCCTTTGGAAATTGGTATACTGGTGGGAGGGATTCTAGAATCGCCTTGGGCAACGGATTGGCGAGACACCGCATCTCGAGCAGCTTGACCCCGTTGCCTAGCGTCCCACCGACCCCATCCGACCTTTTGGAATTCCACGTCACCATCGACTCCACCTCCTTCGACACCATGCCCTTGTCCACGTCCTTCTAATGCTGCCACAACTAGCCTTCGTGCCTTCGGCGGGGGGATCCCTGCAAAGCCAGGTACTGAGGTGGTCAAATAACCCATGATGTATCGGATGGCTAAGGGACCGTGGTTCAATAGAATCTCAGGAAGGTGATATTTGGCTAGCAGGGCCGGGGTAATAGCACCTGTCGATTCGAATGATGGCGAGCCGATAGGGCTGTTATCGACACCTTCATGAAGGTCAAGGTCGGAGTCGATACAGTCGAGTTTGGCCTTGTGTAGCTGTGCCTTGAGGCCATGAGGCGGCAGCGTAGGTGATATGGAGTTGGGAGGAGTCGGGAGGGAATGAGTTCGTGTCACAGGGACGCTCCGAGCAGCCGCTACAGCAGTTAAGTTGTCTCGGCTGAGAGGGGAGGTCTTAGGGATATCGCGAGCAGCAGAAGCCGATGCCATAGTTGCCATAGTTGCCATTTCGAGGGGATTGGATACTTCGAGTTGTGCCTAGGAAGTGAGGCGATACGATGTTAGTATAATAGTAAATTATGCCATTAGATAGAATCGGTTTGCTTAGGCGAAAACCACGGCAGAGCGAACAAGAGAAAAGAAATGACGAATGAGGTAAAATAATGAGGTGAAGTGTTACCAAAGAGGCTGCGGTGAGTCACTTACAAAAACAATCCCGAAGCAATAGAAAAGTTGCGGTATGGCGACAGAATTGTTTTTGTTTTCAGTCTAGTGGAAAGAGAGAAAACAAAAAACGAAAATTTAGGCGAAATGGCAGCGCTGACGCGATTCTCTTGACTGCGACAAAAGATGACTCTTGGGTGCAAAACAATGCGGTGATGTCAATTTGTTGTGTTGTTGATGTTTCCTTAGCGAGAGGAAAGATCAACGTGAAGAGCGAGCGACGGCTGCGACCTACTAATGTAATCTTCAATTGCTTGTGCTTTTCGCTAAGACAATGGGAACGGGGAACAGCAGAAGGTTCTACGCTACCTAACCTCTCTACGCCTACCAGTACCAGGTACTAATTGTACAATGCAATACCTGCCGCAGTCTACTACGTAGGTACGCCTACCGCCTACCGCCTACCGCTGGTTCTACCTACTGGGCGTCCGGGGGGTGTTGTCAAAAGCAGGGTCAGCAGGTGTCGCATGGCGCACAGGGCGCAATGCACGCACCTGATTGCTCAAAGAGCAGTAGCCACGACGTGGTCCTAGCAGAGAAAAGGGGTAGGTGTATTTAATGAAAATTATGTCTATTACATACCTAGGTATGTATTGTACATCCAAGGCCTGCTCAAGTGTGTTACATGTAGGTATAATGATATAACTATGTATAGGTATGTATCTACTTTATGTAGGTTATTAATAATGTACCTAGAGCCGTAATATATATGTGTATTAAGTTTCGGTACTGGGTACGGAATAGGTAGAGGGAGACATTAAGAAATAGGTACATTAGGTACATACTTCTGTACCTGACAGCAACAAGAAAACATTCAACCATTTAAAAACATGGAATCCTCTTCCCTCCTGATCTCCAAGCCAAGCTCCCCAATCAAGTATCTAACTAACGTGTTGTTTCCCCCCAGCTGGCCTGTCTCCAAATATATATGTATGCAGTTGTGTACATTAACTAATGTAATGCTGGAATTTGACGGTACTTCATCCTTATAGGTACAGCCTTATTGAGTCCTACCTAATGTAAGAGTTCCATATAAAGGAGTCTTACGTACAACCGCAGCAGAGGCAGTACAATAATTATAGCATGACCACTTTAAACATAGTGGACCTACCATCTCTTCTGGACTACGTAGTAATAGTAGTAGTAGTACTAGTAGTAGTAGGATTATCTAACGTAACAACCTGGGTGTGGTTGGTGTTGTACTGTGGCAAGTTATCAAATATCGTTTATGGATGGTCTTGTGTGGTCTTATCATTCAACCTTTCTTTTTTTTTTTTTTTTGAATGTTGACTGACAAGGGCACAAAGCCAGGGTTACGCTAAACGAGGAGGGCATGACCAAACTATCTAATCAACTCACCCGTCACGATTTGACATGGCACTTGACTCAAGTTAGTTACCATTAAGAGGTACATTAATCAAATCCGCCAGGTACTTCATGTATTATGTACCTAGCGAGCAACTCTTTGTAGTCTATCCTTTAGGCATCTGGATTCTGGAAATATGTCGCAAACAGCCATGCCGACTTTTAAACCTGCTTACCCGGTTAACCTTACGTATATATATGTACGATATCTGCACAATACGTAAGCGTTATACATATACTAGATTCCCGTGACAGGCTGGAAATAAGTAGGTACAGTAATAAGCCGACAAAAAAAAATAAAAATGAAATTTCCTAGACAGCTGTATCCCTTTCCTCATCCTTTCGTACAATGGTGAATAATCTGGGGTGTCCCGCGAAGAAACTCGTGGGGCGTGTGTCCAAGTTTCCCTCTAGGGGTTCTCCTACTAAAAAAGAAACCGCCATTGAGCCGAAAAGGACGAAAGCCGTCTATTTGACCTCCCCGGCTATCTCGCATATCAAGGGATGGAATGCCGCTATCTCTAAGAACCCCGTGGCCGGAGAAAGCCCTGTTAGCCAAGCCGAGGATAGGAGTCCTCGTTATCAACGTGCAGGAACTCTCCGGCAGCAGAAGTATAGGTCTGGTCTATTACATAGTAGGAACATTTCTCGTCACACGCTGCGCCGTCCAATAAAATCCGTTTTCGGGTTTGGTAGGATAAGAAGGTAGGTTGCGGATCTCATCCTCGTCAATTGAATTGAGAAACAGAACACCAGAATGTTGGCATGTACAGCCTCAACCTCGTCTGCCCATAGGCTATACTGATAGCTCTGTATTTTATTTTCTCTCTCTGTCTTTTTTGTGTGCGCTTAAATATTTAATGGTCTAATTTGACTGGTTTCTCGCTAGCTAACTTGCCGATTGGTGAAGGGCACGCACATCTTGGAAAAATCAATTGAGTTCGAGACTGCGTAATTAAGTTAAGTACCTAGGTAAGTAGGTCGAATTCGGTAACACATGATCCCCAAATCTCGACGGCCATAGACCCAGGAATGCTTCACGTTGCGCAAGCGCGGTGTTGTGATTGGTTGAAAACAGCCATCGTGATGCGCGAGCCAGGCCCCATTTCACCAACGCTCAGCTAGCCATAGTGCCAACCGGTGACGAAAGAACGCACCGGAATAATGGATCAAGACGTATTTCTATGACTTGCTTCCGGCTTATTAGTCTTATAATTTAGCATCTACGCCGTTGATAACGATTCGATGCTGAAACAGCCGCGCATATGTCACGATGTTCGGACGTAAGCCCGGTTACTAGTTACATACGTAGCTAGCAACCTAACCTTGAATGTATATACGGTATGTCCAAGTATGGTTACCTAGCTGTCGATGAATACCTAAGGCTAGGGCGAGCATGGAAGAGCGTATCTAAGCCGGGTAGTACACGATCGTGAATGGTCGTATCCGGAGAGGGGTTGTGTTTTCCATACATACCATACCATTAGGTAGTATGTATCTCGACTTCCTAGAGTTCGACTACCCCGCTAGAGGGTTCAGCGAGAATAGCCCATCATCCAGTATTATTCCCCCACGTTCTGGGATAACGCGATCCGACGACATGTTTCTTAGGCCAGTGGTTAGGTCGGTGGAGATGAGCGGGTGTCACATCTACATACATACATGTGCGTATGTATGTATGTCTTGCTGCTCTAGGTACATACATATATGCGTACCAGGCAAGTAGGTAGTTTCGCGATACCCCATGGCTTAGATCTACCTCATAGGCGTAACTCGATGAATTATGCCGTTAGGTCCTGCATTTAGGTGCGTTTCGTCTAATTCAAGAGTGCGTGAAAAACACGCACATTTATTTGCCTCGACAAAGTTCAGCCCAACCGCTCGCGTCTATTTTGCCGAAAAGCCTTCATCAGGCTGAGCGTCATCCTCTGAGTAATTCCAGGGCCGGTATTCGGAGTAAGCCATCGTTTTACAGTGTGTTACTTCCATCAGCCGTCATCTTCCAGTAGGGATTCGGTCCGCGAAAATATTGCGCTGTATGCGCAGATGTTACTATTAAGCGGTAGGACTTGATCAAACTTTCGTATTCTTTGCGATTCCTTCGTGGGATTCAATGGCACCTTGACCGTACCAATTGGCCAAAATAAACCAACCATCTATTTCAACCGCCATTTTGTTGGAGGACATATTGTCGGCATGCCTGTATAATTTGTGATTAGTTCTTGCTCGCATCTATATGAGCTTATCATATACACTTACCGCTTTGAGGATATTTAACTTCTCTTGCGATTGCAAGTAGACCTGGCGGTATTGCCGAATGCTCTCGTTCAGGACGGCCTCCTTCGTCGTACGGCCTTCGCAGATAGCCTTCATTTTGAGTTCCATTTCCTTGCGTAGAAACGGTTTCCCAAGACTGGTTTCGAAATTCATCCTATCGAATCCCTCGATTAGAGCCACGCCTAATTTTGTTGGGATGAATTCTTTTATTCCTCCCCTCCCACCGGCTGCAGACCCGCCACCTCGACCACCTCGACCTCGACCACCGCGTCCACCACGGGTACCTCGTCCTCGTCCAGTAGGTTCATTCTCATCTTCTCCTTCATCTTCTGCGGCTCGCGCGGTTCGAGGCACAGCACGGACGTACTCTCGGTCTTGGATCTTCTGAATATGTTCTGCCATTGTAGCATCTGTTCCGATTCCATTGGCATCCATGAGAGCAATTAGATCAGCTTCAGTAAGGTAATTGGGAGGTGCAGTCTTGCCCTCCGTCATAAGAGCTTCAGTAGGCTCAAAAAGCTCTCCAACCGTGAACTTAGGTAGCTGTGCAGTACCAGTCCACTTATCGTATATGTATACGTCCAAGTAGTTTCGCTCCAGAACGACGACACCGTGAGCATGAAAGGATTCTTCGCCATATAATATATCGACGTCTGTGGCAACACCTTTAGCATCCTCCGAGCAGCATGCCAAAAACCGTCTAACAACGAATTCGTAAACCCTTTTTTCTCTATCACCGAGGACTGTGGGTGCTGCGTAAGTAATGGGGTGTATAGGGGGGTGTGCTTTATCGTCATTTCGACCCTGCCGCGGTTGCTGAAATCCACCATCGACTAGATTCTGCGCGAATCCACCCCACGAGTCTGACTGCGTTTGCTTTTGTACTAATGCGCGGAGATTCATACCAGAATCGAAACGGTCGGTCTCCGTTCTGGGGTAGCTGATGAACCCCTTGTTATAAAGGTTTTCCGCAGCTTCCATCGCCTGCTGACCCGTCATATGCAAAAATATAGTGGCCATCTTCTGCAATTCTACTGTGGTCAGTGGTAGAGGTTTCCATTTCTTCGTTGGCTTCTCCTGGACCTTGGTCACCTTAGCCATTTTAGCTGCAAGGCACCTTTCGTAGAGAATGATAGTCGATGCTCTGTCAAAGAGGCGAGTGCGTGACCAACTGAAGTTGACATCCATGCCTTCCCGCTTGTGCATGACTTTGATACTCCAAAACGCTTCCGGTTTGAAGTTCCTTACTCGAAAGTACCGGTCTACTACGAAACCCAACGTTGGGAATTGACAGGAGCCTAGCACGTTAGAATCGGATTACCGGTCAAATTCTAGGACGACAAACCATAGCTTAATACGAGTTCTTTGAAAGGCCCTCCTAAAGTCCGTAGATTCGTGGTCAGGAACCGGGTAAAGGCATATCCTATCCTAAGATCTAACTCGATTCGAGAAGACACAGCGTTGACTTGTCTGTGATCAAGATCTATTAGATTCCTGGCTGCGTTCAAAATATGCCTAAATTTCCTCATTAGCTAGATACTCAGTTAGGGTTATCGAACCAGTAGACATACGCTCTTTCGATATTACTAAACTTGGCCCTCTTAATATCCAGAGTTCTGTTGCCCTTTCTCGCAGCCTCGCATATTTCATATCCTATGTGCTCGCCTTCTCTATCACAATCTGTCCAGATGCAGAGTGCATTGGCATAGCGTGCCTGTTTTTCGATATTGTCTGCTACCTTGGTCTTGTCCTGTAGGATACGTTAAACTTTACTCGGGATATAAATCTAAGGGACGCAAATCATACCTCGGCGATGATTATGTTCACAGGCGCATCAAATAGACGGTCGGGGGGCGGATGCTCCCATCTTTTATACTCGGGAGGGAATACAGCCGAGGTGATATGACCAAGGACAGAGGTCATGGTGACATGGCAACGGCCCCAGGGATGTCCAAAGTCGTATTCAAAAACATAGTTCTTGATGTACTTTTCGGGTGTATTGTGCTGGAGATATATCAGCAGGCCGACAGTTGATAGTATTGTAGACGGACCAATAGAGCAATATGAGTTAAGACTAACACTTTGGGCTTGACCACCTGAGAGGTGACCTGCGACAGCTTTCGCGATGGAAGGCTTCTCGGCAACGCAGAGGACTCTCATAGTCGACTGGAGTCGTGTAGGAAAAGCGGCGAAGCAAAACGTTAGCGGCGATACTCGACGTGCCCCTCTCACACGACACGAAGAGCTAAGCAAACGTCTCATAGGTGACGATTGTTCCTCGTAACTGGGAACGGGCAAATGATTAAATAGATCACGTTGACTTCTATTCCATTTTGAAAATGGGTTGCGAAGAGTTGTGTAAGTCGAGGATTAGAAACAAGTGAGTATTAGAAACGCGTGAGTGAATCAGTTTATCGTGTACTTCATTTTCGTTGGTTTATGTAGGTACCTAAGGTATTGTGAAGTAGATATTGCTAGTAGTTGCAAGTACTGTAGATATTGCACAAATACTGTGTGCATCTAGTCTTATTTTTCAGTTTCCAATATATTTATTCATCGATATTTTTATTTTTTTTTACTTCCAGGCGATTGGGCGATAACTTCTCAGCCATTACCTTAAACAAAAATTTCAACTCTCCGATTGGTGTTTATCTTAGGTAAGGCTTTTTAAGGTTACCCCCCCTTATAGCCCCGTTTGCTGTTTATCCCTGCCCCTGCCCCTGCTTGAAGGGCTGGCCCGTGCTGTAAAATCTATCACTCGGCCACTTGGGGCTCTTTAGAAGGGAGTCTACAGGTCAACCCAATGTCTTCCCTGCCCATCATCCCAACCTCTAACCCGATTGGGCAAGAATCTGCGCAGCCAAGACCTGAGTAATTTCTAACATTGGGGTGAGTTTTGAGGCTCTAAATCGATAGATATGCTATAATATCTGCTAAGCACGCTGTAATTACAGCGAGTAAAAATCATTAAATGCGCTATAATTACAGCGCATTTTAAATATTAAAATTTTTATTTTTTATATAATTAATCTTTAATCAATTCCTAATGGATTTTGAATTAATTTTCAATTAATTAAATTTTTTATATATTAAAATATTTAATTAATTAAAAATTAATTCGAAATTAATTAAAAATTAATTAAAAATTAATTATTTTATAAAAATATATGAATATTATGTCAACCAGGGTAACCTCACCCCAATGTGCGCTAGCACTTGCGCCTTGCCATTTTGGGTTAGAGGTTGGGATGATGGGTAGGGAAGACATTGGGTTGACCTGCGACCTGTTTAGAAGGTTAGGTACCTTAGCTCAGCTGAATGTCGACTTTCTCAAGCAACGTCATGACTTTGCTTCCAATAATTGATTTGAAAAGTACAATAGGCAATATAAGACCTCTTCGTCTTCTCTCCCAACTATACTGATTACTGAAACACTCCTATCCGCTACGTATTCACAAGATGGCTTTGCCTTGGGTTAAGAAGCTCCAAGATTGCGCGGACTACTCCCAAGTAATCGAGCCATACCTACCGCAACTTTACGAACTCCCCGGGAAGCTATACCATACCATATTGAGACACGAATCGATTCTCGAATTATACAAAAATACCAATCCGTTTATTTCGGGGCTTGCCTTTTCGATATTTCTCGGTGCTATCTTCTTAGTCGTATCCGAAATCAATCGTAATTACTCCCAGGTTGATCGCATGTGGAGTCTGTTGCCAACAGTATATCATGCACATTTTGCTGCTTGGTCTCACCTGAATCACCTCCCAAGCCAAAGGGTTGACCTTGTTTTGCTATGGAGCACAATATGGAGCGTGTGTAAACTCATAAATACTTAAAATATTCTTTTCGAGTCTGTAGCTAATGTTCGTAAGGCTCGTTTGACGTTCAACTACTTCCGTAAAGGTGGCTATAACGTCGGGTCTGAGGACTATAGATGGTGTGTCTTTCTCTCACATTTGCTTCCCTCTAGCCATCTAATTTAATTTGCAGGGAAATAATCCGCAACAAAGTACACCCGGTACTTTTCTTCCTATTCAATATCACATTTATCTCCTTCATCCAGAGCATATTACTCTTCCTTCTTGCAGCGCCAACATACATTATCCTCCTAACGTCAAAGTTCGAACAAGGGGTCACAGGTTCAGACTTAGCTTTCACTGCAATTCAGATCGGCCTCATAGTCTCCGAATGGTTTAGCGACCAGCAACAATGGGGTATGTGATGTCCTCCATTGCTTTGTATACCTCCTTTACTGATGAAGGGACATCTTAGACTACCAGTCAGCCAAGAAAGAGTACCAACAGACAGCAAAGGTGCCACGGGGCTGCGGTTTTACTCAGGAAGAGCTTGACCGAGGTTTCATCACTTCCGGGTTATGGGCTTTCTGCAGGCATCCTAACTTTGCAGCCGAGCAGACTATCTGGTTGACTCTATACCAATGGAGCTGTTACGCAAGCAAGACTGTTTACAGTTGGGCAGGCCTAGGCCCTCTGTTCCTAATGATGATCTTTCAGGGATCTACTTGGCTCACGGAATTAATTAGCGCTGGAAAGTATCCAGAGTACAAGTATTACCAACAGCAAGTCGGAGCTCTTATACCCAGCTTCACTTCGTACGAAACTCCGGAGAAGACGCCAAAAGTAATTCGGACGAGCGATTTAGCAAAGCGAATGAAGGCAAAGCAAAAGTAAAAAGCCCCCTCCAATAACTTCCTACATAGTATATAATCACTAGCTACCTAGTAAAGGGGCGTGGGGGGTAGGAGTTCACATATGCATACAACGATGGTCTTACAATCACATCGTTTTAGCAGTCTACTGCAATATGACGCAGGTGTACAAGCCCATCCGGAACACGAAAGCCTCAATACGATAATCTATTTGCCTTTTGCAAGATGCGGGGGGAAGCGAGGGGGTGGGAGCTGTGTTGATTTACATAATTCATGGGGGTAGATGGTTGATCTTAGACAGCCCGTTTTGTACAGGACCGACTGTTTTATTCAACAAAATAACAAAAAATAATCCGCGGTCGGTCAACAATTTCCTCTTCAAATGCATTGCAGGTGATGGTATGCGGGCTGGCGCGCCCCTCATGTATGATGCCGGAAGAGACCAGGTTTGCTACGCAGGCCACGATCCTACAGCCCCACCATTGTCCGGACTCCCGATAAGACCCAATGCGGACGATGATGGCAGGTACAGTAGCATACGGAGGCGTCTCATCGCATACTTGCTCTCATGCTATCGCTCGCTCTGTGGCGCAAGAGTCTATGCCATATACCAAGTCTTTTCTTTTTTCTTTTTCTTCTTTTTATTTATTTTTATTTATTTATAATTTCAAAGATCGAACCGATCTCGTCTTGCCAATTTAGGTTACCCCAGATTGACTTGTTTAGTCGAATATCCCCCCCCACGAAAAGGTTAAATCTCTAAAGCAGTAATGTGGCTAAGCCGAACAGCTTATGGCTTTGTAATTCGTAGAGATGCTTAGAACCCAGAAGTCTTCAAGTTACCCAACCTACTACTATCTTAGTAACGATCCCATGAAGAGCTGACCTACCTAAACTGGTTGACAACTCGGCTTTAAGCAGCCGAAGACCGGATTGACTACACTACCTAGTTGTATACTAAGAAGTGACATATGCATCCCCGGATAGCCGCTTCGCTTAGATAGACTCCGTGCTGTCGTGTTCGTTGGCCACGAGCTTTACTGTGTACGATCTACATATAGCCTATGAGCCTATGAGCGTACCTAATGAGCGTATGGCTTATGGTCTACGGCTTTTGCTATCTACCGGTTCACCGAGGGAAGTTGATCACGTGTCCATTTATACTTGCGACAACACCTAATACTACGGTTTATAGTATTTGGAGATCACGGCAACAAGTAAACGAAGAGGAGGGTAAATAAACGGTTGTTTTTACATATTACATAGCAGTGATAACCTTCTAAGGTAGGAGATCGTCAGACCAACGTCGACTTGCATCTGATAAGCTATACTATGTAAGAAATGGTGAGCGAGAGATCAGAAGCGATCCCACCTTGAGGGTTCCACAGCTGGAAGCCACCCAACTCAAGCTCCAACTGACTACACTACCTTTTCACGATAGTATTAGTTATACTCGTCTGTGCATCTTGTTATGATCGGTTATGCTTAGGATCCCCGGTAGGAAAGTGGGGCCGAGGACCCTTACGGACCCTTACGGACCCTTGACTGACCCTTAACTCACCCTAATCGCAGCTAGTCAGTTAAGCTAATATCAAATAATAATATACTAACAACCGAAAGTAATAATTCGATACGCTGACGATACCCTTGCTTGCATGTGCTGGTAAAAAAAAAAAAAATCTCGGCGGTGTGAAATATGCTTGTTCGACCCAAGAATGCATGGCTAGCTTAGTTAGATCCATCTTCCGATCCCAGAAAAACTCAAGAGAGACAGGGAGAGTGGGGGTTCCGTTAAGATGATTAAGATGATGAATAGGTAGTCAATGCCCTCTTCCTGACCCTCTTCCTTTTTTTTGAGGGGCTTATATATTATATTATATCTCTCATTTACACGAGAAGTATACATAGGTCTCGTGTCCTCTTCGTAAATCCTACTGTCTTTCCTTCCTTCGTCTTTCTTCTGTCCCTCTGACTTTTCTATTATCTCCGTATTCCGAGGTTTAAATACGAACCCCTCTATTATCCACCACAGCGGGAGGAAGACGTTTTCTAGGAGATTTATATATAACATAACTGCAACATATTCAACTGCCTAACCACTGACTCATACTTCCTATAAACAAAAAAAAAATAGTTCCAATTATTTATTAACGTCCGACTGCTACCTCGATCTGTTTCACTTTGGATAGAAACTACCTACCGACCTACCTACCTCGATATCTCCTTTAGTCACTTGTCACCATGGCTGGCACTTGGGACGCCCTCATGCACATCATGCGCAGCCGCATGTCCTTCTTCGACGACTCGACGCCGTCATCATCATCATCACCGTCTTCTTCTTCTTCCGCGCAATCCGCCGCGAAGGGGTGGCGGGTATCCAAGCAGCAGCAACCGTCCGAAAGCGCAGACAGCTACTTCCCCGAGCGAGCCACGTCTCCCACCTCGTCCGTGTCGGAGTCCGAAGACGACAGCCCTATGACTACCAGTACCACCAGTACCACCACCACCACCACCACCACCACCATTCCCACTATCACTACCACGCCTGTCCCCAAAGCTAACCGTATGATCGGCGCGGAATACCCCATCCCGCCCCTGGAGCGCGAGTACAGCCCGCCGACGCGGGAGCTCGACGTCGCGGAGCAGCTGGCGAAGAAGCCGCTGCCGCGCTCGCTGCACAGCTCCCTGCAGCGCGCGGCCTCGCGCCCCGCGAGCCGCCCGCCCGCCGACGACGACGAGACCAGGCGCCTGAAACTAGCAGCCGCCAAGAAGGAGCTGCTGGCCCTGGCCGGCCAGGTCTAACAATACCAAGCAGTGTAGAAAACGGAAACGGAAATGGAAATGGAAATGGAGGTTGTGGGTCCCTGCCACGCTAGAAGCTGGGAGGAATTTTTCTAGTAGTATCGACGGTGCGGGAGCTAGTAGTACGTTACATACATGGCATGGGGTGTTGTTGGGTCTAGAGTCGTGGTGGAGTGATTTGAGGTGGATAGAGGGTTTTAAAAAAAAAAAGGGGAGGGACAAAATATACATGGGGGAGGGGGGGGAGGAAATACACTATTGCGCGAATTGGCATCGCATCACATCGCACCGCACACATCGGGTGAGCTTTTCCCTTTGTATGCATTATTATTATACCCAGGGATCGGTGCGTATTGGATACACTTATTGTTTCGGAAATGCTTTTTTAAAACCGGCGTACTTGTTGGGGGACAGCGGAAATTGAGAGCAATTACATATATTTCCGAGTGTGTCTAACTGGGATTCCCGGGCGATTTTTGAAGCTCGTGCTCTTTCTTTTTATTGCTATTTTATTTGACGGAAAGGACATTGGAACTAGTTCGATAGATTAGGTAGTCGGATATTTATTTTATATTATAATAAATTGACAGTCTGTTTCCCCAATTTTCGTATGTAGGCAGTATCTCGTATTAGATTCATAGGCAATTAACAGCTCTCCTTTTCATATACACGTGAGTCATTAAATAACAGTTATTGGTTTCCGCTTACTCGAGCCGGGAAGATAGCTTAACTCCGTAAGCGACTGTCGCAATTAGCGTGATGAGGTTAGCGAGCGAAGAGATGCCGTGGAGCTGTCCGAACTTCTTGTTCAGCACGGTCATCTCCTCTGAGTGGGAACCCTTTTCGTAGCTTGCTTTACCGTCCTTCTTTTCTAAATCGCAAAACCATATTAGTCGAAAGACAACTAAGATTCTATTTACCAGTTCCCTAGCTTACCTTGCTCTCGCCTCAGGGCAGTTACCTTATTCGTCTCGGGAAGTAGGTACGTTAAATTGACGAGCCCTGTTACGAATATGGTGCCGAGCGGTACAAGCACACCCCAGCGGTTTGACGGGTGGAACACGCCTGTTAAGCTCGAGGCGACGCCGAAGGGGTTTCTACTCCCAGGATACGTCAGGGCGAGGAGCACGGGAGCTGCGGTCTGGATGCCGAAATAGGCGGGGAAGACGGCGCGTTGTAAGATAGCGAATTGGGGTCTCTCGAGGACTTTGAAGGAGAGTATGGAGTTGATGAAGGTCTAAGGAGTTTATCGGTCTTAGTTAATCGGTTTCGTTCGTTGGGTAGGTGTGAAGTAAATGCGGAAAAGAAAGGTCGCGGCGGCATTTGCGGTTCGAGTAACTTACATGGAAGACCTGCGTTCCAAGCAATGTACCGTAGCTGTAGAAGGGTTAGTATGGCTTGTTGATTTTGTCGTTGTCGCATAGTGATGTGGTGAACTTACGTTAAGACCTGGTAAGGAGCTAAAGTAAGAAGGACATGCGACATGTTGATACTTGTTTCTGCTTCGGATTAACCAGTGCCAAGTAAATAGTAAAAATAAGTACCTAATATGTCAGACGAAGAAGAACTCCTTAAAGGCTCTATGGATTTTAGAAAAAAAGATAGCTTCGGTAGTTAACTTAGGTAGCTTTATAAATGTGATGACGTTTTTGAATTTAGTGGTGTGTTGTTTTCTGCCCCTCGTAGCCTCAATCGTTCCATTCGGAGCCCCTCGGCCGAGGAGCTTGGGCCATTGGTTAGGTAATTGATTGGCCCAGGCAGCCTAGGCAGCCCAGGCCAATTAGGCGCATAGGCACGCGGTCAGGTGCTTGCGCGACTACCTGTTGGAACAGGAACGCGCCATTAGGCATAAGTCCACTATTAGCTCTGTTAGCTCAAGGTACCCGTGTACAATATACATGTCACTTACATCTTCTAGGCAGATGCCGTTGTCTAGTTGTCTTATGGATCAATTCTAACGCCATCTCAGAAAAGTTCTCTTATTATGAGTCTTCTCATAAAAGTAATAACAAGGTCAATGACCTGGTAGCCTACAACTTCCATTTACCTTCATCTTTCATTTCATTTTATCGAGTATTGCGTCTGGTGACCCACAATATCATCTCACAATGGCGGACAAGGAGGCTACAGTGTACATCATTGACCTCGGGTCGTCGATGGGAGACTGTCATAATGGCAGGGTCGAATCCGATCTCGATTGGGGTATGCGCTACGTATGGGACAAGATCACGACCACTGTCGGTGCGTCGAGGAAGACGTGGACTGTAGGGGTTGTTGGTGTAAGAACCGACGAGACTAATAACCCTTTACAAGAGCAAGTTGGAGAAGGCTATGAGAATATCTCAATTCTGCAGGAGCTTGGACCGATGAACCTAACTAACCTACGCGAATTACAAGGCCTCATAAAGCCTAGTGGTACTGATACTGGCGACGCTATCTCGGCTATAATAGTAGCCGTGGAGATGATCGAGAAGTTCACCAAGAAGCTGAAGTATAAGCGGAAAATTATTTTAGTCACAGATGGCGAGGGCCCTGTTGACCCTGATGACCTCGATGATATATCAGCGAAGATTAAGAGTTGCGGTATTGAGCTCGTCGTCTTGTAAGTGCAAATCACATCAAGTCTGTTAGTTCTACTAACCCTTTTTTTGGTCAGAGGTGTGGACTTTGATGATGTAGAGTATGGATTCAAGGAAGAAGATAAATCAAGTCAAAAGAGAATAAACGAGGGGCTCTTTAAAAGCCTTGTTGATAAATGCGACGGGTTATATGGCACCATGGCAGAAGCCATTGCGGAACTCGAGATGCCAAGATTAAAACCTGTCAGGCCATATAAGACATACGATGGAGAACTCACTCTTGGAAACCCTCAGGAACACCCGGATGCTATGAGCATCAGCGTGGAGCGGTACTTCAAGACGCATAAGGCAACAGTGCCGGCAGCCAGCCGAGTAATACTCAAGACCGACACTAGTCCTTCCCAAGCCGCCGAGGGCGACGAAATGGAAGGAATAGAATTCACAAGCGGATTTTCTGCGGTTAAAAATGCTCGGACATATAAAGTCAATGATCCTGACGCGCCAGGAGGTAAACGGGACGTCGAGTTCGAATCATTGGCAAAGGGGTATGAATACGGGAGAACGGCCGTACACATCAGCGAGTCCGAACACAACATTACAAAGCTTGAGACTACAAAATGCTTCACTATACTAGGGTTTATACATCAAGAGAAGGTAAATAGACTCAGCTTCTTAAGTCGGAGTCTCTTTCATATGCTAATACCTCTAGTATGAACCATTCTTTAATATGGGAGAGGCGGGCCAAACAGTCCCTCAGAAACTAAACGATGCTGCCGCACTTAAACTCTCATCATTCATACACTCCCTCCAGGAACTTGAATCCTATGCAGTAGCCCGGATCGTAACAAAGGATGGAAAAGAACCTTCCCTCATTCTACTTGCGCCCCACATCGAACCCGACTTTGAGTGCCTATACGACGTACCTTTACCATTTGCCGAAGATGTCAGAAACTATCAGTTCCCCCCGCTCGATAAGGTAATTACTGTTACTGGTAATGTCAAGAACGAAGACCATCGGCTTCTGCCTAGTCAGGAGCTGTCAGACGCCATGGACGACTACGTGGACGCTATGGATATCTCAAGCTGGGCAAAAGATGATGACGGGTGAGTATTATAAGTTGGTAAAGGAGGTATAGCCGCTAACAGTGTTAAGTAACCGCACCATGGAATATGCTCCAGTGGAGGATGTATTTTGTCCTCCTATTCATCGTATTAACCAGGTCGTTCGACATCGAGCGATCTATTCCGACGAGCCGCTTCCCCCTGTTGCTCCCATTTTGCTCAAATATTCAAACCCACCAGAAGACTTAGTAATGAAGGCTAAGTCGAAGCTTGACGACCTCATAGCTGAAGCTAGTGTCAAGAAAGGTATTGTCTATTCTTGGACCAAAGCATGCCCATATGCCAAACTAATATTCGTTAAGTACCACCCAAAGCGAAGGGCCGACAACGAAAGGGAACCAAGCCTGAACCTATTTCGGGTCTTGATATCGATGCACTCCTCAGCCAGCCTCAGAATAAGCGTAAGAAGATCAACCCCGAGAACGCCATTCCCGAGTTCAAGCAGATGGTGGAATATGCCAACGACGAACCCGAGATCGAAAGCGCCGCGAAGCAGATGGGCAGCATCATCCGCTCACTCATCACAAACAGCCTGGGAGATAGCGGATACGACCGTGCCATAGAAAACCTCGGCGTGTTCAGGGACACTATGGTTAAGTGGGAGATGCCGGCCTTGTACAACTCGTTCCTGAGGGACTTGAAGAATCGTCTCCTCTCCGGCGAGCTTGGCGGCGATAGGAGAGAGCTATGGTGGCAGATGAAAGGAGCTAGGGCTTCGTTGGGCCTGATCGATCAGAGCCTATCTGAGCCCTCTAATATAACCCCTGAGGAAGCCGCGGAGGTACGTGATGTCCTTGGCAGGTATTCGTGCGACCCCTTACTAATTCTCCCAATAGTTTTTCAAAAAGTAAAGCTCGTTTTAACATTTGGATTTCACAATGCAGTTAGGTACGTATGAGTATCTAGAGTCCTGGTTTGTCGGAGACAGCTATTATCGGTAGATATCGGCGGTATTTGTGAAGGGGGGAAGGGGGGAAGGCGTAGTGTTTGTCGTAGCTTTGTAGGTTGCCCAGGAAGTTATTACAAAATGGTAAAACAATCATCAATTGAGCCACAGGAAGTTTGGGTGGAAATACTCTGTCAAACATGTAGCAAGGATTAGATTAGGTGTAGGTACCTATTATATTGAGCTCTGCATGAGAAGTGGGCAAACGATCCATCAATCTCATAGTTGGATACGTTGGCGGCGCATGATTGTAGACAACAAAGTGCTATTTAGGAGTTATGGAAAGCGTGACCTTTAGCACATATCTGTAAGGGCAATTCTCAAGTCGTAGACCAGCGAAAGTTACATCTCTGTAACCTCTCGGACTGGTTTCTGGGTCGTTGCTCGTACCCCCTCCATTTCTACTATTTACGTTGTCACCACTCCTTTATTTTTCAAATTCTTCGTTTCGAAAAATTTTTACCTTTCTTATTTTCTTTTTTACTTATAAACGCAATCCATTCAAACCTAACCTTTCTCCCGTTAGACGCCGCTGTATTGAATAGGCACCAACTTTCATATTCCCAATCTCTCTGTAAGTGCCTAATTCCTTTTATACGATTTCACATACGAGAGAAATATAATTAGATCTTAACGAGCTAACTACATCCAACTTTAGAGACTTCGCCATTAGTACACCGGTACCCAAGATTTAAAATAGGCATTCACGATCACGGCATTCGGGGAATCCTCTTGCAAGTTCTCGGTTCGCCGTAATCTCGGTTCCCTATTTAATTCCAGTATTCGTCACGACTGCCAAGCTACCAGTTGTGGCAAGGCATATAATATCTTCAGCAGCCAGACTGGTAACAGGTACATATAATCCGCGTTTTCTGAGGCTCATTTGGCTGACCTGTTTATATCACAGAGCAGCAGCAGCTCTAGACAAGAACTTTGTTCGTTCATATTCTCATTCTCAAATACGTGGCCAATTTTAGTTTATGACTTCAACCAAACTTCGTCGGTATAATGCCTGAACCACACAAGGAGCAGCAGCCGTCAGTTGCTCAACCTAGGTATTTATTTACCATTGACATTTCCATCATATTATTTACTCTAACGTATTTATTAGCGATGAAAGCTCCATTGTTACAATCACGATCCCTTCTGGAAAGAAATTCACGGTCCATGCACACCTCCTCGCTCAGCATTCTGAATATTTCCGCCGGGCACTGAACAGTCAATTTCAAGAGGCCAAGACGCTCAAGTTCGACCTGGTTGAACATGCCACCGAGAAAATCGTTTCCAACTTCGTCAACTGGATCTATACAGTAAGCTCAGCTACTTTTGTAGAACGTACTTGGTTGGAATATTACGTATTTCCAGAGATGGACTTCAAAGACTTAGTACATAGTTGGCTCTTTGGCGAGTATCTCCAAGCAAAGGAGTTCCAACTGAGCATTGTCTATTTTCTAGCAGAATGGGGCCACCGAGATCTCGGCTCTGTGGCTGATCTATGGGACGCCGTTCCTCCTAATTCCGGAATTCGCCGCGTCATGGTCGAGTTGTTTTGCCAAGGATGTGTTCGCGATGGAGAAGAAAAGACAAGTCCGCAACTAGAAAACCTTCCAATGACCATGTTGCAAGAAGTCTCTAAGCGGCTTGTTACCGGGCTTAAAAAAGCTATAGAAGCGTCGGGAACTGAGGCACCCAGGTTCTCGGAGTTCGATTTGGATCCCGAAAAATACCGGTAGTAAGGCGGAAATAGCTCATGAAGCCGCAACCCGATGACTGGGGGATAGGTATATTTGGCGATGCTTTTGGGGTGTTATTTTAACTAGGCACGAAGCTGTCGCAGTATGGCGAAATGTAAAATCCGACTCCAAATAGTTTCTAGTGCCAGAGTTACCTTAGGTACATAGCTGCATTGCACAGGTGGTTAATCATCAGAAATGGCTAATTATCTAAAAATAGGACACGATAGTCTCACTCACAAACACCTTGAAGGTGTCCTTAAATAGGTACATCAGGTATCCCCTGTGTATTGATTGGATGTTACGGGCAAGGTACTTCTGTAAGCTGTACCAGAGGAAGGAGGTGTGTGTCACCCTGAGGTACATCATTACATTAGCTGCCAGGCCAGCCACGTCTGGAGACGGGTAGTTGCGGTGTGTATAGAAAAGGAGAAAAGGGGAATGAAAGCACTTACACGTTAGGTTAGGTAAGGCAAGGTGCACCGTAAGGTACCTACGATACTTAAATCGGTAACCACCTGCAGCTGCACCCGTTAGGTTAGGTAAGTAAAAGTTAATCTGCTAACAGCAAGAGCCTAGAGATGGGAAAGTACCGTATTTTACATATAGCATGGATGAAATAGAGAACGTCCAACTTACGTCCAACTTACGTCCAACTTACCTTCCAATTTACACCTCCGCCCAAGATATCAGGTACGGTTTACTTCTTCCATGCCTGCAGGTGTGTCTTGACGCCTTTTCTCCCGAATTCTTTCACTCCATTCTTCCACCCCAAAACTACCTCTTACCTTGGTTGCCTACCTTTCTTCTAGAGGCCTAACAGCCCAGGCATCTTAGCTACGGCTCAAGCTAACTTATCTGATAGAAACCAAAAGGATGATTCCGCTTAATCCCAGCAGCATGACCTTTAAATATATCCCCTCCATGGAACCGACCATGGCGAGAGCTATGGTTATGGGAGATCAGTCTTCTGAGAGTCAAGAGTTCTGCCCCTGGCGTTTCGTCAAATACTACCCCCGTCTCATAGTCGACAACGATCAAAGACAAAGGGTAAGAGTACCGTAACACCTATAACATATTTGTGAAGTGACTTATTTGAATCCAGGTACAAAAGTTTCTTGAGTTGAATTTATTTGAAAAACGTTGGGATTTGTATGTATACCCCTTTATTACCATTGCTTGGGCGACCTGACCACTCGGATGTGCTAACATTCCTATAGTTTCTGTCTGCCATATCCTGGCATAATGGATAGAGAACCTCTTCTACTTGTCCCTAGTTCCCAATTCCTGGAATATCTTAATATTATCAGTGCCAATCTGGGATTGCAACTCGACGTTCCAAAGGACGGGCCTAGCGTGAACTTCTTCGTCACGTTCGGAGAGAATGACACGCCTGTTCCTCGTTTCCTAGGCCACGCTTCCCATCGGGACACCTTTAAAGAGCTTACACGTAAAACTCACAGACTGCCTGCAGATGATTTATCTCAGCTTACCGTCGATGCCTTGCAGAAGTATAGAAAGAAGATTGATGAATTGTATAAGGTAGTCGGTGTAGAAAAGCCGTCTAAAAAACCAGACGAGGAAATGCCCGAAAAAGAAAAGCCAAGCTACCGGATTATTGGTGGGCGTTTAATTGAGGAAGCACAGAGTTACCTTAAGCTTCGAAAGCCTCTCGAAGATTTGGCGAGGTTAGGTCAGTACGACGGTCATACAAGCAACCATAAGCAGTGAAGTTAACTATCCTCAGATATTATGACCACAGGTTCAGACGTGGATACGCCGACACCTTTGAAGGTAGAAGACTCCGTCCGATTTATTGCCGTGGACGTTGAAACATGGGAGCTGTCGCCGCTTGCAATCACAGAAGTCGGCCTAGCAATCCTCGACACTCGGGACATCGCAAACACTCTTTCTGGTGTAGCCGGCCATGGATGGTTCCCCTTAATCAAGTCGTACCACTTCATAATCGAGGAGCATAAGCATATGGTCAATCACAGATTCGTCAACGGGAGTCCCATGTCATTTAACTTCGGGTATGGTCTCTTCACTCAAAATGAACAGTTATGCTTACGTTTTGTAGGGTTTCCGAGCTTGTTTCTCGCAACGATGTCAATAGAGCAATCGGAAAAATTATCGGAGACGACAAGTCTGATGATCAAAGGCCCATCATCATGGTGGGACACGGCGTCGAACAAGATCTAAAATGCATTACAAGACTCGGATACAACATTCGGAAGGTGCCACAAGTTATTCAGACGATGGATACGCTCCCGATGTTTTATCAGTTCAAAGGTTCGGTGACAGAGGGTAGCCTCGGCGCCATGTGCGAATATTTCAACTTGTCGTATTACAACCTTCACAACGCGGGCAACGATGCAACGTACACACTGCAGGCTATGATTTCTATGGCGTATAGGGGCAAAAAATAGTACAGCTCCGTTTCGAAGTCTAAATCTTCAAGGTCAATCCTCCACAGAGCATTGCGCACCCGACAAATCACCTTCCCGCTCCAGCATCGACATCGCCAGACGCTTGAGAAACTATCCTTAGGTACCTAAGGCAAGGGTGAAAAAAAGGAGAATTCGTAACAGCCTTAGCTGTGAAGTTGAGGGTTGCGTTAAGAAAGCAATTTGAGAAGAGACTTTGCTCCAAGATGGGGCATTACCTATTGATACCGTAGATAAAACATACAACCGATATACAGCCCAAATGCAATAAATCCCCTTTTAAGTCACCTTAAACGCCATCGCTCCATGGATGCTATGGTATTATACATTTTGTGGTAGAACCAGGATCGTGACCACGTTGCAAGTCGTGTGGGCTTCGTTAGATTTGCCTAGTGCTAACTATTCTTTTCCAAGAACTCCTTGGCCTCGTTGACCTTGGTCGCTAAGTAAGGGCTCCCGCCTCGATCGGGGTGGTTCAGGAGCATGAGGGTCCGGTGGGCCTTTCGGACTTTCTCCTTCGTGATGGCTCGTTCACTATATAACACGCAAACACACAAGTTTGTTAGCTAATACCGGTCCTGGTGAAATCGGATGGATAATGGTAGGTTAGGTAGGTTGTTCGTACTTGAGGGACAGGATGAGAGTGGCCTCTTTCTTGGTCATGCGCGGCTCGAAACCGCCTTTGTAGAAGGCTTTGCCCAGCGCTCCGACGCCGCCCCGAGAGCGCCGCCATGCGACGAGTCCTGCGCGGCCCTGTGTTTCTCCTGCGTTAGCCGATGCGCATATACTTGGGTAGATCTATGGGGTATGGTATTCGTACGAGAAATGCGGCGACCGCAACACCGGTTCCGATAGCGAGTGCTGAGGCCATGGTGACGGGGGTTTAAAATCGGCTTTGCGAAGGGAGTGGGAAAGGGGAACAAGAAAAAAAAAGAGTATGATGTCGATCGGTAGAATGAGGGTCGCATTGCGATTCTTTTCGAAAAGACGCACGGACCTCATAATAGATTTGCCGCGGGACTGTTTATCGATAAGAGAGATGGCAATTGAGTTTGAGATACAGGTACGGAATACCGCCCGCCAAAAGCAGGGCGTTATAAAGTTAATCCTGCGCCTATCAACCAAAGATAAAGATGGAGGACCCATTAAAATTTCGGTGTGAAGTTTTCGGAGGGGCCGCCACGAAATACCATACTTCTCTATCCCGATTCATACACCATCCCCAAACATCGTCAACGAAGTCTGCTTGAGACTCGTCTACCGTCAAGATGAGGTACGTTCTAACAGGATTTGGATTCGAAATTTATTTCGCATATTATGGCTTTTCGAATAATTGTGCTCCCGAGCTATCAAAATCTTTTTTTTTTTTTTTAATCTTGAACTACCGTTGAGAGCTCGAGATCCCAATGGCTTTGATTCATGATGCGAAAAAAAAAGAAAAAAAAAAAAAAACAGACAAGATCGTATGTACTAACTAGCTGCTTTACAGGATCGAGACGTGCTATTTCTGCAGTAGACCTGCCTACCCAGGCAAAGGAATTGTAAGTTTCCCCCTGGACCTTCACACTCTCTTCCAAACTTCAAACTTCAACCCACATTCTAACTCCTTCCCTCCCTCCACCACAGACCTTCTGCCGCAACGACGCCAAGCAATTCCGCTTCTGCCGGAGCAAGTGCCACAAGAACTTCGTGATGAAGCGCAACCCGCGGAAGCTGCGGTGGACGAAGGCGTTCCGGCGGGCGGCGGGCAAGGAGATGACGGTGGACTCGACGCTGCAGTTCGCGGCGCGGCGCAACGTGCCCGTGCGCTACGACCGCGACCTCGTGCAGAAGACGCTGCGCGCCATGGACCGCGTCGCCGAGATCCGCGCCAAGCGCGAGCGCGTCTTCGCCAAGCGGCGCCGCGCCGGCAAGCGCGCCCAGGAGCTCGCCGCCGACAGGCGGCTCGTCCAGACCCACGGCCACCTGCTGCCGCGGCTGCGCGGCAGCGAGAAGAGGCGGCTCGCCGAGGAGCAGGGGCTGCGGCCCGAGGAGATCGAGGAGCTGGAGAGGAACGCGGCCGTCGCGGAGAAGAAGAGCGCCAAGGTGTTCGGCAAGGAGAAGGTGCGGCAGCGGGTGCGCGTCGACGGGGGCGTCGAGGTCGTGGGACAGGACGAGGACGAGGGCGAGAGTGGTATGGATGTGGATTCCGAGTAAGCGAGTCGACCGTGACAGTTACGGTTACGGTTACGGTTACGGTAATAACGATGATGATTCGCTATTCATGTTCTTCTCGCTCGTACGAAAAGGGGAAGCCATGCTTACCTACCCACAGTTTTGGCGCGAGATTGGGGAAGAGTAGGAAAAGTACTACGAGAGGAAGGTCGCGCGAATGAGGATGTCCAAAAAAGAAGAACGGAAAAAGAGATCACGGACAGTGGTGGCGTTCATGCGTATGGGGTTGTTGTTTCGTTTCTTCTGCATGCCCTGGCGTTGGGGGATTCTAGGATTTTGATTCCTTTCCTTTCCACAAAAATGAAACACACATACACACTTTTTTGGCCTGCCCAGTTCCTGTGAGAAGATGCGTTCGCGCCTGACTCGTTTACGACCTAGGCATCCTGCAATTCGTGACGAAACATAATTCCCTTTTCTTGCTCGTTTGCTGTGATGGAGATTATCATTACCATTATCAGATGTATATATGACCTAGATATTCTATACAACTTAAGAGCTCCGGATAGTGACTCTTCGTAGATTTTAACCATCCCTTTTTGTGGATATTGATGCTTAATCCTCATCGCGGGACTTTAAACAAAGAAACTACTTCGTTCATATTTATGAAATTCTTTAATTATCCTTTTCCAGCCCGGTTAGACAGCAGGTAGATCCGGTTTCCGCCCCCGGCCCGGACCATGCATATAGTGGATCTTAGGCGGTTGCGGCAGTGAGTCCCGGATGTCCTCTAAGATGTGCGCGTCGAGAGCCTCGCGGCGCTTGCGCTCCTCTTCTTGGTCGTGCGGCTCGGACCCCGCGTGCTCAGATGTCCAATTGCCTGCTCCCCCGCGCCCCGAGTGTCGCGGCTGTTGTATATGCGCCTGATCCTGGGCCGCGGAGGTAGACGGGGGGGTAACCGTAGCTACAGACGACGACGGAACATCGACGAAGTTTCCCGCGCCGCCGCGACCGGCGCGCGCGTACGTCCTCGTGCCGTTACTGGTAGAGCTTATGGCCGGAGTCGCGGCGGGTTGCGCGGGGCCATCGGCCGGGTCTGTGAGCGGTTCGTCATCGGCAAAGGGTTGCGGCTTCTGCGCCTCTAAGTCCTATTGGATAGTTCTTTAGTTAAGACTACCTTTTATTCAGAATGCCAACTTAGTTAAGATGCGATATAGCGTACCTGTGACTTTCTTTTGGCCACCTCTTCGATATCTTTCTGCGAGTAGAAGTTACCGGCACCGCCCCGGCCGCTACGACGATATACCGCATCCGACATCGAGCCGTACCTAGGTAGGTAGGTAGGTAGACGCAAAATATGTATGCGGTAGAAAGTAGTATAATAAATATCTCAATGGACTTGTTTAGTCGTATACATGTATATAGTAGTTATGAGAACTTGCTCCGCCTTATGGTAAATTTAACAGTCACTCGAGATTAGGAGGTAGTAGGTAGTTATTCGAGATGCCTGTGAGCTGGTTAATTAAAAAAATAAATAAAAAAAAAAAAAAAAAAAAAAAAAAAAAATCGACCGCGCGCCTAAAATGAGATGCGGGGTGATAGCGATCTCGATAAAAAAAAAAAAAAAGAAATTCTCCGCGCTTAAGGTGGACAATAAATCAGAGGTAGTGCTCGCGATCGTGACACGGCAAATCTTGAGACCCGCACGCGAAATTCAATGGTGATTGTTGTTGTAAGAGGAAAGATGAGACTTGGAAATTCGAAGGTATGAGGTACATGTACGTACCAATGTTGAAAATGAACGGAGACGGACTCTACCTACATCGAACGTTCCAACTTGCTGGGACGTGTTTGGGAGCGGCTGCCTGCGTTTGTGCGACCATTGCCTTGTCTGCTTGTGCAACCTTAGGTACCTTAACCTAGTCGAATTTCCGGGAGGTATAGGTAAACGACGTCATGGAGGGGCATCACATCCAACTAACCTTCCTCTTCGGCTCTTCCAAGTTCGTGATCAGACGCTTGCATGTAGACTACCTACCTATCTAAGTGGGCAGGTGGGATATCTACTATAATAGTACAGTTGCTTCGATGTTGGTCTTACATGGCCTATTAAGACTGTTTGCGCTTTTTTTTTCAACGGATTTCAAAACTAACAGAAACAAAGAAGTTTCGTAAATGGGAAGTACTAGGTAGGCACTAATGATAAGTATTCGGTTTTCTTCTCCGTCAGATATTACTACTCATTCACCTTATCTTATTCATTTGTTACTACTACAAATAAGTTGGTGGTCTGCCTACCTCGGGAACAAGCTGGCCTTGCGAAGAGGTGGGAATAGAAGTGGACCTGGCGAAAGTTACATTACATAGTACTTGTATCGGATCGTTCCTAGGAAGCCTATCGGCGTTATAAATGATACATCAGTCAGCACGCACGCGGAGAACAACTCGGTGGGCACACAAGACACCGTTGTGCATCCTCAGACGGAACAGGATTCAGGTACCAAGCCTTACGGGTTGCGCCGGCATTCTCATAGTAAACCTGTACCTGCGTCTGGTCGAATAGGGCGGTAACTATATGTAATGTATGTGTATGGACATGTGTGTGTAAGCGTATGGTAGGTATTTGTATTAGATGGGTATGCATGCTGCCCGGGCAGCCGGACAGGCTCGTATGTGCGTACTAAAACCTAAGGATTCTAAGCCCCAGATGTTCGGAGTTTATTGTACGGGTTCGAATATGTTTGGCTGGCCGACCGTTAGTGGGCAGCAGAGAAATGGGGCTTATTGCGCGGCTCTGCGAGACTGTGACTCTTCAAACTTCTTCGGTCAGTACGTACCTACCTGTAAACATATTTGTAAAGGATCTTTTCTCGCGCTCTGGCGTGTATATAGTCAGATAGTGTACACGTATAGATAATAACACACCATGGAAGAATTTGGACAGTTACTCATTTCCATATGTGGTTTCGAGCGCCGACGTCAATCTTAGTGAAATGATGCGCAACCGGGTAGGACGTAGAACGGGTAAGGCGGTGTTGATCCTTTGATCGACAAGTTCTCGAAACGGAAGCACTACTTCCAGCTTTGGAATTCAATATTGCTCGTATTATCCTCGCAGCCTTATCAAGATTATTGAATTTTGGATTCTTCAGTTAGGCCGTTCAGGTCCTCCGTGTTTTTGTAGGGGGCTGATTTCAAACGCGCAAGTTTTGAGTACTTGGCTGCTTGGTTAGTTAGTTGGAATAGTGACATAACTTGGAACACATTTCTTGCTACATCATCGCAAGTATCTCCTTAACTGTGGGACCTCGAGGCTATGCACTTAACACCTTCTCGTAAGTAGGGCGCGGCGACTCGCGAGCCGTTGTCAGCTGCTGATTTTGCGTTATCCCAATGAGGTATAGTATGAGCTTCCAGAGTCACTTGACGTTTGATGTCTGCCATCATATGGAAGCGTGATGCTGCTTAGCTGACATCGTGCAATACCGAGGTGGTAAGTACCTTTGAATAATGTCAGAAAAAAAAAAAAAGTGAAATCGCATCATCCACTCACTCTATTTGAGATCTTGAGACTCATATAATGTCCTCTTGAACGACTTGTCCTCTACCTGTAGCAAACATTTGATATACGCTAGTTAAGAAGTAAGAAACCCGGTCGTTAACCCTAATACCACTTCCTCGTCGTTAGGTTGACTTATAGTGGCGAGCGGAATACAGGAATCAAGGCTAAAAACGACCGAGTCGGTGCCCTCCGGTTTGCTGGGCGCACTAGTAGAACCAAGTATCAATCGAGCCATTAAGCTGTCGTGTGTTGTGTGCGAATTAGGGTTTGATATATTTTGATATTCTCCAAATTGACAAGACCCTGGGGCTTGTGTACACTTTACCTTAGTATAGCAAGCTTACCTGTCCAACCGCATCTCTATTTGGTAATATAGCGAATAATATGGGCTCGGAGAATCCTTAGCGAGGGCTTGTTTACCAGCTTGATCAAATCTATCGTAATAGGGAGATAGCGGCCCAACTAGATGACCGAACTAGTAATAAGCCTTCGAGACATTTGTTGAAGTATATTATGTGTAAGTGAACTAAACCTCGATCTTGGTAGGGTAGTATCATACCCTATCACCAACCGTGGAATATGACACACTTCCATTGGCTAATGATGATATTATCGTGGACTAGAAGGAAATAAAGATAACGAATCATGTGGGCCAGAAGATATAACAAGGGGGTTACAGGGCGACAATGCCGATACCTTAGTCCGTCTGTCTGCTATGATATTCTTTCCATACCTAGTCCATAACGAGAGAGCGCAGATGGTATAGATGGTAGACTCCGCGTCAACTGGTCCGGCTAGTGCAAGTCGGAAAATGAATGGACTGTCACAGTGGCGGACGCTACGGTTCACTTAGGAAGGAGAAGACGAGCCGTGATCTGAGAGCCCGCGATTTTTTTTTTTTTTTTTTTTTTTTTTCGTCTCGACAAATTTTATACCGAGATGCGAGAAGATGTTTGGTATGCATCTCTTGTGATCTAGACCCAGTAAATTCCTTGGCCACTTTTGTGTCGAAGGAGCTGGAGTAAAAAAAAAAAAGTTGAGCTGCAAGGATGCTCTAAAATCTGAGTCTAGCCTTATGGTCTTTTGATCTTCTGGTCGAAATTTATCCCTTACTTCGTCTGTGCTGGAGAATATCGTCCATTTGTATCGTTGAGCAAAGTCTCATTCGTAGAGCGCGTTCGAAGCTCGTAGAAGAACTCGGGATTTTTTATTTTGTTTTATCTGATAGAGAGAGTTGATTGAGACACCGTACATAACTTATTGCTACTGCTTTGCGTAAGCCACCGTTTCGTTGATTACCCAATGCGCATCTGTGTAGGTTAGGTAGGTTGTATTGTATGTAGTATGTACATCATCAATACCCAATCAGATCGACCTAGGGGGTATAGTATAAGGAAGACACGGCCGAGGTGTAAATAGTGAATTCTGTTTCTCCAAATTTTCTGCCACCTACCGATGCGTGTAAGTACCTGCATCCGGAAAGGTCGAATGGCCTCGCTGACCTCGTGGAACCTTTTTTTTTTTTCTTCTTTCTTGAGAAACATATCTAGGTAGGTATTCAGCAAGGCGAATTAAGATCTGTTATTGCTATGTCGGCTAGGATACTGACGATAACAAATTATTATGTTTGCTTTCGTCTTTTTAATAGTGAATTGATGTTATTGGCGCGAAGTAATGCAGTAGGAAAATTCGGAGGATCTGATTAGAAGTAAATAGCTTTTCAGTGCCCCTTTTACATTAGGTAATGCTATGGTCGAAAATACACCTACGGTAAGGGCAACACTATAGCACTGTGTTTCAATACTTGTAGTGCAAACTTTGGTTTTATGCTGCGTAACCAGAGGTACTAGCACGGGTGTATCTCCTACTGATATTCTATTCAAACCCCTCCTTTATTTTCACATAATCATTTCGAAGCTTCTACATTAGGTACATATGTAGTATGGCCGCACTTTTAGAAGCCTGTTAGGCTTTATGCAACTGTGCATTAATATACTAATGCTGTCTACGTAAACTCGACGGCGCACCCCAAAGGGGTGCTGCGCTTTAATTAGGAAAACGGGCAAGATTAGGGATTCGATCCGAAGTACTTCCGAATACATGTAATTCTTACGTGTTTGGAGGTATTTTCTAACATTCATAAAATTTCATAAGATGTCATTATTCGTTTTCCTTTTCAAGCATGTAACAGGGGTCGGAATAGCTTCTTATTGGTGCTTAAAGTCTGGTACGCTAGCTTAATTACTGCCCGATTCCTTAATTAAAGCGCAGCACCCCTTTGGGGTGCGTCGTCGAGTTTACGCAGACAGCACTAATACGTGTTTCATATCGCTTACTACGTAAACGGAGATAAGCCAGGTAAGATATGACTTTTCTTGACAGCCGAAGAAAAAAAGGATTCTTTGAAATCAAACAGGCAGAATACGAAGTACCGAGTATCGCGTACACAGCCAGATATTCTTAGCAGCTTTATTATGGAGGTGGTGTTTTAGGAAATGTCAGGGGGGATGGAATCTTACCCGCCAGGTGACGCGCCTATGAGTAGCGTTGATCCGCGCAGTCCGGGGTCAAAGGTCTTTTTGGTCCTTGGTCAATTTATAGACCCGGGCCGGTCACAAGGGTAACAAGGAGTTTTGTTACCGGATACCAGAAGGAGTGGAGTGAAGCCAAAATATATGTTACTAGTACACATTCATGGATGCTCATATAACTCTGTATATCTTAGATAAATTAACTTGGCGATGTCTTTTGTTATTCTAAGCAGGCTATGCTTAAATAATAATTCCAACTTCTAGGAGTTCATACGATAGCGGCTCCAACTATCATGTACAATACAATGCTATATTACATGTGTACCTTAGGTAGTATAGGTATGTTAATATCTTTTTAGGGGGTGTATTTACGGAGGTAATGTAAGAATAACTGGTCGCCCCCTGTTTTCTCCCTCCTATTTATTGTGCATACGCCCTCACGAACCAAACTTCTGGCAGGGTGTTACTCCAACAATTTTATTATCTAATTCCGATAGACGAATGATAAACCGTCGCCTGCCGGCATCGTTACGTACACCCCACAGGTACATAGGTACGCTCATGTAGCGTTGTACGGAATACACGCACCCCAAGTAAGATATGTACCTAGGTAGGTACATAGTAGATGTTCTATTAATTGATGTTCCTCGTAGAGTTGTTCGAGAATAACAAGCATAACAAATACGATATGCCACGTTATACTGCCACTTGTTAATACAGATGTGCACAACAGGCTTACTGCTGTCGCTTTATGATAGGCAAATCCCGCATAAACCATAAACACTGGTACGCAACTGCGTATCGCTCAGTAACCTCATAATAACTTACTCGCCTACATCCTAACCTTTTCTAAGAGACGCCGATGGGCATTTGGAAGCCGCGTATTACCTCTTATTAATAGTAGTAGCATATGTCCGGCTCCGCTATCTTTTACCAGGCATAGGAATATGCAGGGCTCCAAGGCTAGAGAATCTACCACTACCAGCTTCCATTCAAGCATGGGAGCTACCCACGTGCGAGTAGGAATGTACGAAGTAGGCAGTTGAATTCCTGCTATGTCCCTGCTACGTCCCTGCTACGTCCTATTTCAGACATGACGATGTTAGATCTATCCTGACCTGGGTTACTTCTTGAAATCGGCCATTTTTGTCATTTTTATGTCTCTGATTTACATGCGATATGATGTATGGTTATTGCAACTCGATATTAGGTAGTCAGTCAACTACGTATGTATATCAATAGTCACGTCGGAATATACGAGGTGGTAGTCTCAGCTTTATGCTATCCATCACCTAACCCTAATGAAGGATACCAGAATACCGCTGAGTTGGGCATACATGCCTAACGCCTACTAATTCATAAGGGGTTCTTTTTTTTTAATTGAATTATGCTCAGCAGCGCCCCGCGTTCCCCCTTGTCTTGCACAATACATCATATCCCACCTCCGGTCGTTACAATCTCGATGCACTTAGATGTACGTACTCGGATGCAATTACTCATCTTCTCGTGTCCAATTCCCTCCCCTATATCCGCCTTTGACTGAAAATTCGTCAAAGCAGGTTTGGACTTTCGTCCTTTTTTATGCCGCTCCCGCTTGTTTCCAAGTTTGAAGTTGTGCCTGGCAGAACCCTGACTCGGAATTGAAGCTTGTCCAACAGTCAGCTAGCACATGCGGTCCCAAACTCGTAGATTGCCGCTATTCCGTACAGGGGCTTTGCGCTAACCTGTACCTAGTTATCGCGCAGCGCGTGCGTTGTGTTGTAATGGGCATGTAGGTACTTCATCCGTAGGTATATTATGTACCTGGGTACATTTAGTTAGTACCTCCTTAAGATACCTAGCGTAGGTACTTAAATCTTCCCAAACTTCAATGTTCCAATGCACTCTGGTGGATTCCACCTAGAAAGATAGGACGGGGAAAGGAGATGGGGGGCCGAATGGTTGAATGGGGGAGGGGGGAGTGAACAACTCAACATACCACATGGCACACGCCCAACCTTTAATGCTTTCTCTAATTGTGTACCTAACATAAATAGTACAATCTAGTACCAGTAGGCCAGAGAAGGTAATAACCAGCCTAAAAAAAAATAATAATAATGAAGGCGCGGTTTCTATGTAAAGTCTATTTCTAATACCGAGTAATTACATAATTCAACTCGGTCTGACCACTTGACGAACCAAGCGGGAAGTATTGTACATGATGTAACTTGGTATCTCTCTAGGTCTACCGTACCCAACCCAGGTATTGTATTGTAGGCATCTATTGTACTGTACTGTCTTATCCGTACCTGCCTAAACGTACCTACATACCTATCCGCAGTTGCTTCGCACTTGAAATCCATAAAAATTATTTTTTTGTGCAATGGACTGATCTTTGTTCCTTCTTCAATTTTCCAAGGGTTAAAGAAAAAAAAAATATTTTTATTATTACAGATCATCGGACGGCTTTTCTTTTCCAACGTCCGCCCTCCAACCATCAGACCCTATATCCAGCCAATACTTCTCCTAGTCCACCCACCATTGCCGACGAACACCCTCTTTGCTTTGCTTTTTGCTTCCTCTTTCTTGTCCATTTTTGAATAGTTTCTTCACCTAGTAAGACACAAACTGTACCTCAGAAACGATAAATAACTTCTCGCAACCAACATTTTGTCGTTTCATTCTCTACGTGGTCGGCAATGGCCTCTTCCAAGGTATAACCAACAAGTTGCACTAACACATACCTCACCTTACCTTGAATCTACTTAGCATGCCCGCATAGCCCGCATAGACTGCCCCCCCCGACACTAGGATAATCATGCTGATCACCTGTGTCTATCACTCCAGGAAATTCAAACACCAACGAGGCCATTGACCCAACACCGTCAATCAATCTCTTCCATTTCAGCGTCATCCTTGGGCGCTTCGAGACCGTTGTCCCATTCACGCAATAATTCCCATACATATTCCGCTTTGTCCGGCGCCTTCAATGCCACTCACCGTGTAACACGCCGGAAGAGCATGACTGGCACCGCTGCCAACGTCGCCGCCGTCGCGGCAGCTTTCGAAGAAGCAGGAGATAAAATCGGACCGTTACCCATCGCTGTCAATTCCCGTCGCGGTACTATGTCCAAGTCTACCACCGCTCGATCTGCCATCGTAGGCAGCTTACCTTCCCCTCCCGCTAGCTTGCCAACCCATAGGTTCGAGATGAATATAAAATCCGAAGGCACAGAAAACGCTATCGATGATTCCTCGAACGATATGTCCGCTGATGAAGGGGAAGCGGGATCACAACAAGCTCGTGTACGGCGAGCGAGCGACGGTCAGCCGCTAACAAAAGAGGGTAGGAAGAGCAACCGAGTTGAACTCCGCTGCGATAAGTGCGGAAAAGGATACAAGCATAGCAGCTGCTTGACCAAGCATTTGTTGGTGCCCATTTTCTTGCCCACTGCTTCCTTCATGCATTCACTTGCCCAGGCCTGCGGATAGAGTATCTCCCTTCCCCGGGGCAAGTATGGACTGGCCGAGACCCTTGAACCCTGAGTAAATGAACGTGGACTTTTGTTGACGAATTGCTTGCCAGGTGGGAACATACTCCCGAGTGGTCTCTCACGTCCAAGCTGCTTATATCTAAGCACCAACAAGTTCAATTGCTCGAAGCGGCCTCGGTTCTCGTCGCCATGAATACGGAGACGACAACTCCACCAGACTCGGCCAAAGACTTTGCCAGCGATCCCGAATCAGCTTCTCCCACCGCCTCTGGGTACTCGGACCTCCACGATGGTCGTAGTTCAGCCGATACCACTCCGCCTCCACATCTAGACACATTCAGTACGATGAACAGCTTTGCTTACCACACAACTCCCAAGAGGGACAGCAATGGAAGCGGCTTTGCGCGATCATACCAATCGGCTGTTTCGGCGTCATTCTTTTCAGGCAGTATACCAAACGGGTATGGATTCGGCCACGCTCGCCATGCCAGCTCGGACCGACGTCCGCCTTCTTCAGGGATGAACAGCACGGGCCAAGATGATCGCGACCTTGCTGCAGCAGTCGAATTGCTCAGCTGCAGCTTCAACAGCAACGGGGGAGCGCGGGATTCAAGGCTTCCCGAAGATGCTCCTCCCGTGCCCCCACTGCCCGTTCAGTATCTCGACCACGCTGCTTTCGCTAGCACGAGTTTTATCAACAGCTTTCCATCAGGGCAGATGCCTGAAAGCTTCACCCGGGGTGAGCTGCGCCATACCGAAGACGTGAAGATGGAAGACAGCGAAAGCAGTATAGTGGATGAAGACGAAGGGGAACGACGTTCGAGGGCGCGAAGTAGCGAGGAAGACGACGATATGATGTTTGGCCGTATGGAGGATTGAACTTAAGGTCGATCGCTCGTTCGCTCACTGGAGACACGGCACGAAACGATGAATGGCTCTGGTTATTTTTTTTTTCTTCTTTGCTTTACATATATCAACTTCTGTAAACGAGGTGGTTCCGCTCCGCTGCCGAAATCTCAGCACCGAAGAATGGAGAACTCTAGGTACGAATACTCGAGAGACATACTCCAAGAGGTTAAAGTGAGAATCGGGGAAAAGCGTCGAGTGAACACCCGGACATGCCGAAACCGTAGGGGAAATGGATTTCATTAAGCAAAGCGTGTGATGTCTATTAACAGGGCCGAAAACACCCATTTGTTTACCATGAATGAAAACCTATTCAAGCGAAAGTGTTAACTCACTGGAATATACTTAAACCTCGAATGCAGTTGGGACCTACTAATTCGTGAATGGTAGGTGGCAGGCTTCCAGGATTTGTTATTGCCAGATGTTGGCTGTGCTTGAGGTAGCGGAGCTGCGGAGTTATGATGCCAGTGATCTTGATGATCTGCATGTGAACGCAGATTGGTACGGGAGGTTTGCAAACGGAGCCGACTGGGCAACGGGAGACATCATGAATTCGGGGAGAGTTGCCTAACAACTCCGATTTTTTTTCACATGGAATAGATAGGAAAAGGGGGAAGAGTTCGAGAGTAAGAGAAGAAGAAAATAAGCAAGATCGAGGATCAAGGACCCGAAGTCCTTTTGAGAAGCGAGGTTTGTTGTCGATCCAAGCCGGTTTGTGGGGTTTTACCTATTAGCAGGTACGTAGACTACGCAAGGTAAGGCGAACATCGATTTTAGTAGGGGGAGATTGTCAGAGAGTCGTTCGGAGACGTCACCCTTCTGGTACTAAAGGTACATGAGGTAGCTACCGATTTCCCCACAGTAACCCCCGCCATTCTACAGTATCATCGTTGTAGCTTTTTCCTTTCTTTTTTTTTTTTTTTAAGAAAAAAGCTTGTTACCTCAATTAGCAACAAAAACTTGCACTTGTAAACAAATCGCGACTGATTCCTGGTCAACCTCAATAAGACTTTCAGCACGTGAACAAATCGAGCTTGGATCTCCCAATAAGGTTCATAAGAGTTTTTTGCCTTTCGCGTTAATATTGTATTTTCGTATTTAATTATCCGCGTCCTTTTTTTAACTTTACTGTCAACAACCTTTTATCCTCGAGTTTTGTCATTCGCATTGGTTAAAGGTCTAGGTATTCCGTACATACCTACTACAACGGTACAAGACAGGCCGGCAGACAAAAATGCGGACCAGAAAACAGACTCGCGAGGAAGAAAATGCGGCTGAGGCAAAGCCGACGGTGGTATCCATCACTAAGATCGAGACGCCGACCATCTCCCCGACCGCCATCGCGCCTCCGAAGCGTGAAGCTTCCCGGCCTAGTAACGCGCCGTCCAAGTTACCGAGGCTGATTCAGTTTCCGCTAGTAACCATCCTAAGCTTGTCGCTCGCCGCCGTCGGCTACTCGTTGACGTGGCGATACACCAAAGGCCCAATGGCGCCGCACGCGAGGCTTCTAACTACTTGGGATGATGTTGCCATTGTCACCGGATGGAGAGTGTGAGTTACACTTTTGGCTAATATTCGAGCGTGTACCTGACTTCAGATGCCGTTCGTGACGTAATTTCAACGGACACTTTACTTACTTATTTGGTCTCATAGATTTGAACTTGCGCTGGCCTGGTTCGGTAATTACGACGGCTACGATATTACAGCTTTAAACATCCTATCTCACGGTCCTCTGGTAAGTTAGATTCGTCGACGAGGAAAGGAGCGGTATCTAACAGCTGCAACAGCTATACCTCCTGAACACCTTCTACGAGGTGCCCACCAGCGCCGTCCTCATCACCCTCGCCATCGAGACTCTCGCGACCTACATCCCATTCCGCCTCCTGCGTCCGCTCTCCACCGTCCACGCCGACCCGAGCCACGCGCCCAACGCGGACATCGTCACGGACCGGCCCATCGTGCTGCTCACCACGCTGCTCGCGGGCGCCATCTACAGCGTGACGCTGTTCCTCGCGTACGCGACGTACCTGCCCTCGTACCTCGTGGTGCACTTCACGAGCCTGCCCACCGTCGCCTCCGCCCACGAGACCACCTACGTCGGCCTGCTCCCCGTGACCCTGGCCCTCGGCTTCGCCGCCCGCGCCTTCATCTTCACGCCCGCCGGCGCGACGGCCCGGGACAAGGACACGCCGTTCGACCCCGCCGCCGCGACCCTGCGCGAGACCGTCCGCTGGAACTTCTGGGGCTGGAGCGCCCCGACCAAGGTCGTCATCCAGCGCACCGCGCTCCTGATGCTCGTCTCGGGCGTGGACACCTTCGTCCAGACCCGCTTCACCGTCAAGGGCGTCGAGACGCCCGGCGCGGAGGCCTGGAGCAGCGTCTGGGTTGTTGCCGCTGCGGTTACGGGCTTTGCGCTCGGCGCTGTGGGGAGTGTTTAAAAAAGTAGGGGAGGATTGAAGGGGAAAGAAAAGAAAAGGAAAGGAAAGGAAAGGAAAGAGGTAGTGTAGGATGTAAAAATGGACAGCAGCAGCAGAAATTGGTCGTGGTAGTGGTAGTATCAATGCGAATTATTTCCAGGATCTATACAAAGGGGGAAAGAGGGAAAGGAGGAAAGGAGGAAAGGAGGGGAAGGGGATAAGGGAGCTTCTGTTTACATAAAATGGTCAAAGGGATGTGTTGTGTTTTGATAAGGGGCGTAACGTGTTGGCGGAGCCAAATGTGTTAACCTAGTACCAGGAGTTTTTCTGTCCTTGTTAATGTTTATTTAATTTTATTTTCTTCAAGTAGACAGGCCTTTTTTTTTTTTTTTTTTTTTTTTTTATGTTGACACGTAAATCTGATTGTAAGGGAGAATGCGTAACCTCTTTTCTGATCGTTGTCACTGCTGCAAAACCGCGCGAGCCAGAGCCCATAAATGACTGCGGTTGGACCCTCCAGGAATTTCTTCTAACACCTCACCTCATCTTTACTAATTTCATGACAGTACAGTGTATTCGAGCGTAAAGACAACCAGCCGTCGCACTTTCGGACCCATTGGTTAATGGATCTGGGCTTTCCACCCATCACCCTAGATCAACTTCGAGAGAGCCCTGCCCCAGGTACCCCGAAGATTGGAGAGCGCTTGCTAGATACTACTTTGGTACTTTAGGATGGTTGTCACGATCGTGTAATCATTTACGTCTTCTATATATTCGGTCGAGGTAGGTGTAAAGTGAAAGACTACCTAACCTACATAATGTACCTAACCTAGGTACTTAATGGCACGCATGTCAGGTACCTAAGGTTGCTTGACCAATACCTAATATCAAGAAGGTACCCTATAACCACTCGCGCATACTTGTATCGCCTACAGTACCTAGGTAGTGGTTGCCTAAAGCAGTAGTAGAGAGAGGAGTATTAGTATAATATGTACCTGCCTACTTAGCCTACCTAAGGTTGGGAGGCATGTGTTAGGTAACTTGGTAGTGCAGAGTAAGGAACTATGAAAATAGTGGCAATACTGGTAATAACTGCTTTCTCCTGGTGTCTACCTTGTACCTATAAGGTGGAAAGAGGGTCTTCTTATATTTAGGGAAGTACAATAACTACCCGTATATACCTAATCTGCCAAGGTAATGTTTAGACCAGGCAACTACCTCCCGACCACTCTAAAGGGGCACCTTCTATGGATTGTTGCACTTGCCTTAGGTATAGGTATTATATATCAGTGCCAATATTGAGACGGGTCCCTTTTGTCTTAAATTGCCAGGCAGTTAGTTACCTTGCAAATTCCTAAAGAGATTGGGTGTTAGAGTATCTACCTACCTACCTAGGTACCTACATACTAAGGTAGTTGCTAGGTAACTCCCAAAGTTAAAGCTTGAGATTAGGTTAGATACCAGGTAGGTATAGGTATCTTAAAAATATGCTGGACCTGCTTTCCCAGCATGTCATTCTGCCTTTGGAAGTAGGCACTATTTCTAAAGCAAAAACAGTTATATAATAGTTGGGCACCCCCCGGTCCAATCTGAAATTCGAAATCTGCCATTCTTCTACTATACCAAACCCTTAAATCTTTCAATCAATCCACCAAAACTTCTAACTACTTGACTAATGAACGTCTTTGGATCACCGCCTATTTACCTACTATTAACTACTTACAACTATTTCATTCAACCGTTATCTATTATTACTCTCCCCTAAACCCAAACACAATAACAATAACACGTAACTATATATGCATGTAACCTCAAAGACGCCGTACACTGTACCATACCGACGCCGTGCCCCGTCGAGCATCTGCTGGGGGTCAAGCAGGGAGCAGAATACCTAGTGGTAACTCATTGCTTTACCCTTGAAATGGAAACATTCTGTTAGGTCGTTAATGTCTAATATTTTCGAAGGGGCAAAAATAGTTATCTCCTTTTCAAAGTAACAGAAAATCGCAAGAGATCCGCCAGATCAAGAAAAACAATTATACCAAACCTGTTGACCTGTACCAGACTACGGCAATTATTCAACCAATAGGGAGCCAATATCCCTGTCGCAATCAACGGAGATCAGCCTGTAAAGTCGGTGCCTTTTGGAAGAGTCCCTCCTAGGCATCTTTTCTACAAAGTGGGCTAAGGGTAGACCTGTGGAGGTGACCAAAAAGCACCCAGACACACACTGGAGCCAAAGGCTGTGACAAGAGCCTAGCGGCCGAGACCAGTTGGGCACTTGTAGGATGGCCTTCAGAAGCATCACTCTCTTCTGTTGATGCTGTGCACTTTCCCGTTCCTTTCGGGTCAAGAAAGTATTTGATTTGTCTCTTCACGCGCTTTTGAAGAGATTGATCTTTTCGGTGCCAACGCTCTCCTGGCTCTGCCACAGTACTCCAGTATCCGCGCACAGCGGCTGAGAAGCAAATACCAGCAAACACTATATCAAACAATAGACGTAGACTATTCAGTCGCCATCGTGGAATCACGCCGGCATTACAGGACCCTATATGAGACATCTAGGACAAAGGATACAATGGCTTCCCCTGGGAGGGCAAGCGTGAGGAAATGAAATACCTCGAATGCCACGTTCTAAAGCAGAACGAGCGACAATAATATGGACCTTAAAGACAATCCGGCCAACAGCCAAAGGGCCACATTGTCTGCCACCATGTTGGCATTGGAGAAGGTCGTTGAGCTACACGAAGAGCTCAAGGTGCGTTCCCAATTAAACGTGTCCATTGCCACGGATTCGCTGTCCGCCAGGCATTGCATGACATATTCTTTGAAGCATTATTTCCTTGACGGCTGGAAGAATTTGCGGGGGGAATCTGTTGTAAGCTGGGACCTCCTGGCGAGAATTTTCACGTTGGAGAAATGTGTCAGGTCTCTCGGGAACCTGGCGTATAATTATATCCCCGAACACTACAACACGATCGCCAGAAGCGCTTTAGACGAGGCACTGGAGAGTTATCTCCTTGAAGCCTTACTCTGTTGGAGTTTACCTACGGTTTTACATAATATGCGTACACAGAGGAACAAACTGACGAGACCAAAGCATGTATTTGACATCAGAATGTTAACAAGGACAGTGACGATTGTCCTTGAACTTCAATGTTACCCACGTGTTCTGGATGGGCGCTGGACTTTAATACATGAATTGGGGATCAGCAAGTATATAGCTCCTTCATGTCTTGTTTGGTGTTAATAAACTCGCCATCCTCGACATATATGTACCTACCTCTTAATAAGTTCCCGTCTCTTGTTGTATTATGCTGTTTCGGTGTTGTGATAAGAGAAGGTCTTGGTGCTGAGTAAATTGAGTGTTTTGTAATGAATAGTAAGTAGGCATTGAGATACCTCTTTCGTATACGGGACGAGAGGTATTCTTGTTCTCCTCGTCTCGCAATGAATACAAGATCCTTGAATGGATGATATACTTTTACTTCTTTCACCTTGACCAAGTATACCGCACTTTAATAGTTGGATCTGTCACACCTCTTGGCTAAAGATTGCTCCCTTGTTTACTAGGATTGATAGGCACCCCAGGAAAAGAACATTTATAGTAGAATAGAAGTAAAGGTTCCTGTTTGATTCGATACGATGGAGGAAATCTGCCATGAGTACCAGAAAGCTTTAACTAATATTAGATACCTAGCTGTTATCACCTGCTGACCATCTTTTTTCCAACTCTAATCACTCTCGTCCTGGTAAGCGTCTAGACCGTTATCCTCGAGAAACTCATCCAGAAGATCAGCAACCTCGTCGTTGTTCATGTCCGCGAACGCACTGTGGGTATTTCCACTTAGGCCCCCGTCTTTAGATAGGAAAAAGACCTCCGCATTCCCACCATACAGGTTGATCAGCTTGGCTGCCAGTCTCGTCTGCTTAAGGAAGGGAAAGCTTTCTTCCCTGTGGTCCCCCCATACGAACTGGATGGCCTCGAGCTTCGCCAACTTCTTGAAGTCTTCGAGGGGCACAATCATGGGCCCGAACGGTGTGCCCGCTGTGATGTTGAAGTTGTCCGGGAACACGCAGCCGTAGCTTTCGTACGCGACTATGGCCTTTATGTTGGTCGTGTTGCTCTTGACGACTGTCATCTGCGCACGGAGGCCGGATGCCGAGTTCCCGAGATACACGATGCTGTCGCCGATCTTACCCGAATCTGCCGCGACGGCGGCGGCCTGGGTTTCCAGATGCACGCTCGCGTTCGAGTCGAACTCGATGTAGCGGGAGCTAGTTGCCTGGTGCCACGCCTCCTCGTCCTCAGTCGGGAACTGGACGCCCGGCCAGAAGTTGGGATACGAAGGACCGAAATTCCAAGCGACGAAGTTGCCCTGGTCGCGATAGAATGGCGCGTAATAGTACGGCTCGCAGGCCCAATTGGCGCGGCCGACGCGGGGGCCGTCCCAGAGGTAGACGGGGTAGCCGCGGCGCAGGAACATGTCCTTGTACCCTTCGCCGCCGTCCCAGCGGTTCTGCCACACCTGCGTGCTGGAGCTGTGCCACATGACGATGCTCGTCTTGCGCGGCCGCCACGGGAGGAAGTACTCCATGTACCCGTGGTCGCAGGAGAGGGTCTGGTTAGGGAAGTACGGGCTGCTTATGATCTTCCCTCCCGTTGTGAACCCGCCTGATTTTTCTAGCACGATAGGTCGTCCCCCATATTGCTGCTTTTCTCTACGAGCCACAGCCACATCCCTTGCTAGCGATGGTAGCAGCAGCCCGAGCAAGGTAAGGATAACTAACATTTTGGGGTGCTAGGTACTCAATGCCTAGATACCGGCTATTGTACGTGTGTAAACTGAAAATATGACATGTCGCCATTGACGCTTACCCAGAGCTTATTATAACATATTTTTTTTTGTTCTCGGGGTTCGTATTTTGACTTACCTTGACAACTGCCGGCGCCTCGCGATGCATCTTTGGTCATATCTAGGTCGGTCTACGTCTCCAACGGGCTAATAAGGGGCTTTGCGGATGCAGGTGCAGGTGTCATTCTAGGCTCAGGATGGCTTCATTCAGCCGAGATCTCTCCACAACGCCAATTTCCTAGAACCTGGGGAAGCAAAGGCATAACCTAGGGAATACATGTACATGCGAGTCAAGAATTAATTCCTTTTACGTATTGTGATCCCTTGGTTCTGAAATGGTGACTGTTGATCCCGGAGGAAGGGTAACATACTATATAATACGGAATACTTCCAGGGGTAAATGTAGTTTGGAGTATTTTTTGGGAGAAATATTGAAGTAACAGGTCTACTCTAAATTGAGTCAGAGCTTCCATTGGCACCTGGAAGTGATTTCCTACCTGATACAAGCAGGTACGTGTAGTTCCTTGTTTGACCTTTTTACCTAATGGTATTACAGGCACATTCGGGTAAGTTTGCTATGATGTATGGATAGATGGGATGCACTTTCATATTTTACAGCAACGGCATGGTTATGCCGTATTGCACTTACCTAATCCTCACGGGTACTTCAGGCACTCAGCCTCAAGTTACAGGGCGAAAACAAATGCGGGGCAGGTACTTTAGGTAGGTACCCTGCTGCCTCAGGCTCAGTGAGGTAGGCACAACGTATGACACACAGTTTTCTATTATCATTAATACTGTCAGCAGCAACAACCGCCAAGAAAGAACTTGGAAGCTTTCGCCCAAACCTTGACGCGACAACTTCTCACTTTAATCGCAACGACTAGCAGCAATTCGCGTCGACGCTCTTTTTTGATCTTGTCGCACCAAATTTGTCGACGACCAGGTATCAATTAGTTCCTCTTTTACTTCGCTAGCTTCTCCACTCTGCATTCTGCACCATTTCCAACTTCTAACCTTTGTCTATTCCGCTCTATGCGGTCTGCACCATAACCATGGCAACCGCAGTAGAAGCAAACAGCGAAAGAGGCGGGGACCTCGACGGCAACATTTCACCAGGCAACAAGGACTCTAGCTCTTTGATGCACGTTATCCCGCCGTTAGATACTTCAAGTAGTGGCCTCGAGTCGCTCAACATGCGCGCTGACCCAGATGCCCAAGCAACCGTAACCGATTTTCTCGACTTTACAGAATATTTGCCATCCGACATGGTGCGATCTCTTACACTGATTGGAAAACTTGACCAAGCTTACATCGACGCATCCACTGCCGTTAACGAACTCACTTCCACATGGGCAAAGTTGCCAACCCTGCCAGCCGATCAACGTCCTGCACCGGTTCAGTTGCGCAAAGATATATCCGAGAATTTGAACCGCGCTGTCAGCTCACGCATCTTCTCTCACGCCGAGGCTGTCCGCATCCATGAGAATGTAATCAGACATTATAACCGAGCCAAAACTATACATGCAAAGCTAGTGGCAATGCGCGACAATTACCCCACTGCCGAGGAACAAAAGAGTCCTACACAGGTTAAGTCGCCACAGGCGGTTCGAACCCCTAAGATCACACTTCGCCTTGACAGCAATGGACAGAAGATCCAGAGGCCACCTCGCATCACCGTTCCGGGTGAGGTACTCGCGCCTTATGAAATCGATTTCAATGCTTACAGCTCCTTGAGCGACGAGAGCTCCGAGGAAGAAGAAGAGGAAGATATAGCTATGTCTCCTCCTAGGCGAGTCCCAACTCCGTCGACTCGCATCAAGGTGGTCCGGCACCCGAAATCTCCTAAACCTCCCAAGCAGAAGATTCCGAAACCACCACGACCACCTCGAACCCCAGCTAACCGGTCTGAGAATACGATTCCTATGATGTCTACAAGCACGGCCTTGGCGCAACTGCAACCGCCTCCAGAGAACGCGATCCCGGGTAGTGCTGACGCCCCATGGCTTCAATTGACACCTTACGAGCTTGCTAAACTCCGTAAGAGGATGAAGAAAAATGCTGTATGGAATCCCAGCGATACTATGATAGCCCGAGAGCTCAAAAACTTGGGTCGTGGTGTCGAAGCGTACAGAGCCGCCCAGAAGCAGGCAGAGGAGGAGGGGAAACCTTTTGAAGCTGCCCTTCCTACTCCGGTCGTTGATGCCGAGTCGGGAGCTAAGCACCCACCCGAAGGTGCCATTAGCGCCGAAGCTTTAACAGCAGACGAGGTACAGTTAAGCAACCGCGGCATGAAGTTAAATGAGGCCAAGAAGCTGAAACGTGAATCAATGGCAAGGATCGCTGCCGAGGAAGCAGAGGAATCAGCTAGGAAAATGGTAGAAGCTGCTCGCATGTTCCTTAACCATGAAGGTTCGCCGTCTGTGAACGGGAGTACGCAAGATAGAGCCCCTGAGACGAGCCAGAATCAAGGCAAGACCGGCAAGACCAAGGCTAGGAAGCGAAAGCGCAACTCGATGTCGGAAACTCCTGTTGCTGAGAAGCCCGAGGGGGCTCAAAGTCTGCCAGCAAATCCGCCGGCGAGCCAGACGCCCAGTCAATCCGAGAGACCCCCGCTGAAGCGGACTAAGACTGAAACCCCTGTTCCGTTGCCTCAGTTAACTCCTCGGCCTCCATCTGTACCACCTCCGCCGCCCGCAACTACTGCACCAACAGAGACTCCAGTCCCAGTCCCAGTCCCACAGCTAGGCAAGATTACTCAGGTTGCTCCCACATCCAAGACGCCAGTACCGGTTCCCGTTCCGGTTTCTTCTGATACATCTATGGTGACTACCAGGTCTGCTGCCTCCTCCGGAGCAACAAGCCCAGCTCCACCATCTAATGCTGCCACCACGGCAGCTGTCAAACACCCGGCAGAGACACCCATTCCGCCTCCTATCAAAACTTCGACTACACCTATCCCCCCTCCGATGCGGGAAATGCCTAAGCGGGAAACTAGACAGAATATTCAAGCAGCTCCGGTCTCGACCCCAGCTAACCACAAGCAGTCCAGTTCCCAGAACAATACACCGGCAACTACACCTGCCCCTGAGTCTCAGCCTCTCCCTGTGCGCAGGCCTACTTCACGCGGGAAAGCTACAAGCCAGGAGCCTCCGGCTTTTGCAAGCGAACGACCTCGCCGTACCAGCACGGCTAGAAATACTCCTGCCCCGGAGCTTCGTCAGCCCAGCAAACGTACCAAACGACCTGCTCCGGGCGTCGTGACGACCAACTCGGGCGGCACTAGCGCTATAGGAAAGCGCAAGGCAGCTCCACGTAAGAAAGCTCGCGGCGGTAATCCCAAAAAGGAGAGAGGTGCAAGTCAGCAGGCCGAGCAGGAAGTAGAAGTGGAGGTGGACGACGACGGTAATGTAATCGATCCCGACGAACCAAGATACTGCCTCTGCAACAGAGTCAGCTTCGGCACTATGATACAGTGCGATAACGTAGATGTGAGCGCAACAAAGACTACTACTACTACTACTGCAACCCCAGCACGTGGTGACAAGAAAGCACATAAGAAGAAACTAACCACCCCCCACGTACAGAATTGCAAGCAAGAATGGTTCCACCTTGAGTGCGTGGGATTGACTGAGATACCGGCACGTACGACTAAGTGGTATTGCCCTGAGTGTCGCAAACTACTAAACATCGGAGGAAGAGGAGAAGTGACTTCGCGGGGAGTTAAGATGTGATACTTAGCCCTCAACGCTAACCTTTCTAATTATTCGAGCATCGTGGCTCGCACCTACCTACAGTCTTTTTAATGTTCTTTTTCATTCAACATGCATTTTCCTTTACTGATACCCCATACCATTTATTTAACTCCTAACCTAGGTAGTCATTGAAAGTTCTTTAACAGACTGCCGAACACCTTGCCTTAACCGATCTCAGCATATGCCAACCTGGCAATCCACGGATCTGGGACGATGCGCAAAATACCACCCCGTGGGGCAAAGTTCTGGGCGTTCCGAGGGTTTCGAGAGGACTATTATTTGTACACGTCGGGAGCTTCGGGCTTCTTCAATTGTAGCATTACTTTTGTGGTTCATGCATACCACCCTCGACATTAACTAGATATACAATGTCAATGTATGCCTACTATGGCCACGTCTCTATAGCCTATTCACTTGGGAATATAACAGTCTCAAGATCAGTCAAAGACTGAAGTTTCGAACACCTGGAAGGGTGGTAAAGTATCACGTAAAGGTTTAGGAATTATGCCAGTCGGACTATTCGGTTACAGCTGGGCTGTAAGATGCATAAGGCTACGATACTAGCCTCGAACCAAGAATGTTAGGTAGTTGCAAGAATTTCTGCCGCAGATAGAGTGGCTTTGGATTTGGCTTTAGCTTTGTATGGTCTTGCGGAGGGAGATTTCTCGTTTACGAGGAGCAGTAGCGAAGTGACAAAGACGGGTATAATTGATATCTCTCCAATAGTAATTCAAACTCACGACATTCTTATGTATCTTGCAACGAAGACTGGTGTTTATCTGTTTATCTTTGCTGCATCGTTCTCCATCCTGAGGAGATGAGACCAAATGAAGTAAATACCCCTCATCGAAGTTAAGGTTACTAACCTAATATTCGTGTATCACTACACGTAGCTATTAATTTATTGTAGAGTCAAACTACTACCGATCAGTAATAGCCTGAAGTTTTCTTCAATCCATAGCATCCTGATTTAATGAGATTTTAACACGTCAATACCTGGGCACGGAGCGCTTACAGCTATTTAAAGTAAGGCTTTACTCTCACGATGGAGCGTTACGAGTACGAGCCGAAGTTCCCAATGAGCCATCCCGTCGACGAGAGGGTCAAGGACTTCATATCGCGATTCTACGCCATCTCCGACGACGCGTCGAAGGACGAGCAATGGGTGGACTGCTTCTCGTTCCGCGCGCACGTAGTTATGGGGGAGAAGAGCGCGGTAGGAACCAAGAGTACGTGAAGTTTTCGGATATTACCTTAGGGACCTTATGTACCTACCTATGGTACTTAATTCGTTTGCATTTCGAGGGCTTCACGTAGAGGCTACTGCATATGTATACCTACTCACTACTGGGCTACGTGTAAGCAGGCATCCGGGCCCTGCGCAAGGGCATGTGGGAAAAGGTCCTGGCGCGGAAGCACCAGCTGCTGAGGGTATACCCGGCGACGTTCTACCCGGCGAGCTCCTACGTCGACAGCCCGCCGCCCGCCGCCGAGTACATGATCGAGGGGGAGGTTTCTACGATCGGGTGGAGGAACCTCGCGTGCAAGGAGATGTCGTGGGCCGCGCATGCGGTCCTCGTCGAGGAGCAGGGCCAGCTCAAATACCGGTTTTACCAGGTCTACCTGAACAAGAAGTGCGGTACCTATTTGGACGTGTCGCTGGGCGATCGGCTGCGCGTGCTCGCGGGCAGATGGCTGGGCCCGTTTCTGCTGCTTGTTGTAATGGATGTTATGTATAGAATGTTCCTGGCTTAGGGTCTTGATCACGTCTACATATAACTATAATAACTACCTAAGGTACCTAACATAGGCAGGTAGGTAGGTAATCATTCGGAGATATGTCTACCTACCTACCTAAGGTATTGCACGGTACATTTAGGAATAGGATTGCGCGGGTATGTACGTAACCTAGTAACCCTACATGGCAGGAAATCCCGTCTGATCCGTTCTACGGCTGGATGCTGGGCGCTGAGGATGATGCGATAATAATATGAGTTTGTCATGATGGACGATTTGAGTTTTGTTGAGTTTGCTAAACCTACCTGTGCTTGCAACCCCTGGAGATCTGATCTTAAGTCGTAGCGTAGCGTAGTATAGTATAGTGTAGTGTATCTATCATAGTAGTACGCTCAACACTAACCTAACCTTTTACTAGTAAGATACGTTAAGCTGTTCTAGAAATAGCGAAAAGAGCCGCCGGCTCTCGTGCTGGTGTAGTGTGGAGTAGTGCACATCGAACACTAAGGAGTCTTTCAGCTTAGCGTCAGCTGACCTTGGGTGGTTACGGCCCCACGGAGGAAAGAGAAAGACCCTAATCACGATGGAGACTAAGGAGCTCGGGAGGAAGCGGTGGGAGAAGAGAGTCTTGGGAGTTTAGACAGGTGGCTGGCGGATAAGGGGGCGTGACGAGTTGGGTATATTAGGGAATGGGGGTTGGATTGGCTGGATGACGATAAGGTCCCGTGATGAAATCATCCGGAGCAAAATAATGCCCAGGTGTAGGAGTGCGTAAGTACATTAGGTAGTTGTAATACATACTATTTGCTTATCATCATCATTAGTATCATCATTAGTATCATCATCATCGTTTTATTTGGATTTCTGGTCCGTGACCTTTCGAAGCGTCTAGCACACCCCTTTTTTTTCAATTAAAACATCATTGATGCTGCCGAGCTGAGAAGTCACAGGCGGTATTCTCTTTGATTCTTTTTTAGATGATGTACTTTCGTACGTGACTTGGGATAGGAAAGTAGGTTAGGTACCTATTGTTGTTCCCCCTTTTTTCCATTTCAAAGGAAGCCAAACTCCTTTTTCGGAGCACACGTCGTAAAAAGAGCCGATGACGTAGCATTGGAGCTGCTGATAAGGAATACTCACATGAATGCATCGAGCTGATCGATGCATCATTGTTCATAGGTATGTATTGTATATTGTACGTACTATGTACTGCTCATATGCAAGACAAGGATACCTAAGCTCCGTCTGGTCTGGCAGTCTGGTTGAAGGTTCCTGACGTTCGAAACAGAACAAAAACAAAAGCCACCTGAAAGCTGGAAAGCAAAGTATAATTACTATGTACCTAATGTATGCACATGTAGGCATGCTGATACTGTCTTACTCCCGATTCCACTCGAGCATCTCCCACGCTGCCACGGCTGCCAGGCTGGGCATAGTGAGGGGCTCTCGCAGATGGTTTGTGCATGTGCATCTTTCGAACGATGGGGAAATGGAAGACCTGCATCTCCTTTTTATCATCCCTCTTTTACCAACCATGTACAATACATTAATTAGCGATGTACCTTAACTGTGTACCTTGTTAGCGCGCTCTACCAGCACTACCTCCTAACTGAAGTTATGTATAGCGCGACTTCGTACTTGGATTTGTGCTGCATTGTACAATATGTAAGTACAATACAATATAGCATAAAGGCGACCTAAATGCATTACAGAGTATTGTACATAGTAGGGTACATCATGTAGTCTAGGTAGATACATGGCCGTTATGTATCTGACAATATACATGCCTGGTATCCCTGTTCCTTACTTCTAACCGCCTCAAGTCTCTCCTAGCATACCCTCCACATGGTGCCTATCGCGCTTATTTACAGGCTATAATTTACCGGGTTAGTGACTTACACGTAGACCTATGTATCCTTGTTGATTGGTAGGTAGTACTTGAAGGATTCCCCTCTTCAGATACGCTATCTTGAACTGTACCTAGGTAATGTACTTAGATACCAGATACCCTATGCAGATACCGTTAATCGCTCTGCTCCGTTGCCGCTTTCATTATCAGTCACATGTTTTGAGTCACATAATTGTGAACTCTTACGCGATTAATGCGCTGTAACGGTGCATGAAAACGGTTCCGATTGGTAAGCCATCTAAACGGTTTAACTTATTGAGTGACCGTTTGTTTTCCTATTAGTCAAACGCTACTCAAGTTAGCAAGTTAGCCTACGTTAGCTAGCTACTATTACTAGAATAGTAACCCCACGACGATAGCTTCAATACTTATTGAATATAGAACAATATTAGCCCTTAGAATATTCTATACCCCAGGCAAGATGTCCGAGCGGTCTATGGAGCTTCGCTCAAGTTACCAAACTTAACCCTGTGAAAGGGGGATCGAAGTGTTGCAAAACGCGTGGGTTCGAATCCCACTCTTGTCATGGCACCTCCTTTATTCTTAATTGGATTCATCTTTTTTTTTCTCTTCTGTTTGATAAGAGGTGGACTTGGCGTTTGTGTGTTTAAGCCAACAACGATAGTATCCGATTTGGTGATTGCGCAGGGGCTTTCCCGAGCCTAGCTTGAGGCATCAACGCATCCCGTTCCGACATCTGCGGATAGAATTGTGAAGCGTAGGATGTGATATATGACGAAGTAGACTTCCCTTCCCGTCTTTATTTTAACGAGCCCTTTTCCACTGTAGTGCAGAGAATCAATTATCTCATCAGCAAAGGCTTCATTTAAGTTTCTAGAAAGTAATTGACTAGGTACGAACCAGATATTCCTGGTGTAATCTCACCCTGAGGCTTAAGGAGGGAAATCTTCTTTAGAGTTATTTAACTAAGACTTGAAGGCACTTCCCATCGCTTAATACTACTAGTGTATATAATTAGACAGAGCGTACCATAGATTGTGACCTGTAAAGCGAAACAGTCTCGTATATGTAGATATTGGTAGGTAGCATCTGCAAATCTTTGTTTCCGAGCTGCAGTCTGCCGATACGAGTTGCACGTTGGTTGTTCGGAAGACCTGAGTCACTTGCCGAGTGCGTAGACAATCTTATCAATTACCTATTTTAAGTTCTAACCCGTCGGAATGCCTGGCATTGATGACCTGTCTCGCGTGACGTAGATAGGATATGCAACGCAAGATGAGATAGCTTTACAGGTATGTGTAGGGATAGGTATGATGGAAACAGTCAACAGCGCATGTGATTGATCGATTATTTATGAAGCAGTTCAATGCTGCGTCTCTGATTAGTTACCTCACTTAAAAGTTAACATACCTACCTACCTGTTAACAAGACGGAGAGGTAGGTATCATATATTTTACGTCGGAGAGGGAACGGAAAGAGGCGGTATTCCGTACTGTTTTATGCAATCTATGCAAGGTATTCCTATTAAAGCGGCACTGTAGGTGATTCGGTACGTACACTTTTATACCAAGCTACATACATAGGTACCTACCTAGGTATGTAGGCTATGTAGATAGGTACTTCGGCATGGCGTACACGTCTACATCCACGTTCCTGAGGATGTGCCTTATGAGGTACGTATCTTACAAGGTTCTTAGGTAGGTACTAGGTAGCCTCTCTCCCCCTCCCCCGGCCCTCCCTCTATACTTACATACTTACCTATACATACCTACCTACCGTACATACGCAGCAACTATGATACCCTTCTCTCTAACAACAACTACATAACATTACTTGGAATAAAACTCTCATAGATTCGATACCCTTCTTTCTAAATACGTACATACTACTTATACAGCAGTGCTGACAATTAATCTCTTGATAACCTCGTCTAAGAAAGATCTTACAAAATCGTAATAATCTCCCCCTCAGCCGTTGTTGTATTCGGCTGCCTGCGTCTTCGTCTCCTTTGTGCTTCCCCTCCTAATCCTAGCCTCGGCGGTCGATCGCGTACAACGCGCTTGTGTGTCTTTGTCCCTCTTGCGAGTTGTCGAATCAACTCTTCGACCGTAATAACCTAAACCGACGTTCAACCTCATTTGCGATATCGTCCCTAATCCTCCCTCCCTCTGAGCTATCCCGTTCGCGATATTCGTTGCGATAATTTGCAATCCGAGTTGAGCTCCTAATCGAGCTCCTCCGCTGGCGAGCAGGAAACTGCCCCGGCCATCCTGCTAGCACCGCCCTATGCCCGGTTCGTCTACCCGCGATACCTCTCCGACCTCGTCCTCCTCCGTGGGGAAAAAGAGTCGTAATAAACGAACCCAGAAGCTTACCGGAAGTGATATCTCAGGTCCAAAGAAGAAGGATAAGAATGTTAAAGAAAGCGGCGGGGTTGTCGCAGCGGTGACGAGACATGGGGCTAAGTTCTCGTACGTATCCTATACCCCTTATTCAGTTGTTGTCGGGCAAGAAGTCAATTCGTTAGTCGCTTGCGATTAAATCCGGCTTTGGATGGAATTCGCGTTAACTGTTTGTAAATTAGGAGCAGTAATAATGCCAGCGATGGATCTCCGCCCGATGACTCTCCTCTGGTGTCTCCGGAGTTGAAACCTACCGGTCCCGCATCAATACCCACGAACGGCAATGCAGCGTTCTCTCCGATGTCAGATGCGGCTTCAACAACCTCCGTTTCCGCCAGCACGGCCCCAAGTGCCAATGAGTGGGCGCGAGCAATGGGGCACCTAGCTGGTTCGCCGTCAAACCTGATTAGTATCATGGGCGACTCTCCACCGACTCAACCGTCCTCATACGAGGATCCGCGGTCTTTACCGTATGCCTGGAGTGCGCAACAGCAACGGCAGCACTTTGTGAACGGTCATGCTTATTCAGCTTCTCCTCCCACTGGTATCAAGCGACCCTTGAGCTTCCAACTAGATGCACACTACCCCACAAACGACATCCGCTCTCAGGCATCATCGCCGCCTGGCGTGCGAAGAAGTTCGATGCATTCACCCTACCCACCACCCCGGATTGGATCTCACCCGCCATTACCTCATCAGCCGCAAGCTCATTTCTACGGAGCTCCTGATATAGACTTCGATTTGAATGGCAAGGCTGGGTTGAAACCGGGCGAGAGGGGCTTTTACTTCGGATTCGACACTCTCCCCAATCCTAGCGGGGCCCAGTCATCCGGTAGTGATAATGTTGTTCTCGCGGGTTATGAAGGCGGTATCGATATTTACAGCGCCACAAAGCATGCCGTTGAACCGCTTGCTAGCTTGAAAGGGCTACGGGGCGGGGTTTACAATGCGAAGATTCTACCGTGGAATGGCATGTCCGATCCGCATGGCATCTTTCCTTTGATTGCACTCGTTGTTCATGGGCCGGTGGTACCGCCAGCGACCCCTGAGATTGCTGTTGACCAACATTCTAATGAGTCGTCAAGTCCGCGAATGGATGGTATTAATACGCCCCAATCAGACAGCCACCAGCGACAAATCAACGTTGGGAAGACGTTACCGATAATTGATGCCTACCAGACCACTGTTGAAGTGTATTCTTTAACAACGAATATGCTTATTGATGTGCTCTTACAGGCACCAAAAACTCCACTCAAGACCCTAGTAACAAACCCAGTGTTTAGAAGCCCACCACCAACAGGTGCTTTCCAACTTCGCGCCGACGCTGGGAATGTTGTGGTTTCTTCAGGGGTTACTGGTGAGTGCTGGATCTACCGACAGGTGAAGTCCGAGCAGGAACCCGGGTGTCAATTTTGTTGTATTGGCAAGGTATGGACGAGTTTGAGCGGTGGCTTATTACCTGAGAACGATGATAGCCAGAGCTCGCTCCCTACAGGCAAGCGCCCTCAGATGCCCATTGTCGCAATTAATGGCAGATGGTTGGCGTATTGCCCACCTGCACCATCACCTCAGAAGTCACTTAGCCCGTATATTCCGGTACCGTTGGAAGGCAAAGCGCCCGGCTTAGCAACTCTTGCTCCTCCCATTTTGCCAAATGAGACTGCGGACGTCGACCAACCTGTCCCCGATGGTGTGATGAACCGGATAATGAGGGAAACCACCCAAGATTTCATACAAGGAGCTCGATGGGTTACGAAACAGTCGGCTCAGCTTTGGAAAAGCTACTGGTCTAAGCCGGGTCAACAAGCACAACCTCGCCAGTCCCAGATGGGCTCACCACCCTGGAATGGTGGGTACTCAGGAAGGTCAGATGCATCACAATTTCCTCCGACATACGGAATTCCTGGTCAGGCTGTAACCAAGGAACCAGGTCTGGTATCAATTCTAGATCTGCATAGTTTACCAAATTCCGCCGCAATTCACCACGTCACCACATTCAAAGCACCGCTCGGTTGCAGCTTTCTTTCGTTTTCTCCAACTGGCCTATCCATATTCACTGCGAGCAGCAAAGGGGACGTGCAGACAGTGTGGGACTTGATGCGTATTCAGCACACAAAATCTTCAGCCTTGCAGAATCCGCAGTTGACTAGTGGCCACACGACGAGAGTAAGACAGGTCGCACAGTTTTCGCGCATGACTGTCGCTCGCATCGTTGACGTAGCATGGGCCAGGCCAAACGGAGAACGAGTTGCGATGGTAACCGAGAGAGGTACGGTACACTTACTCGATATGCCACCGAGTGCGTTTACGTGGCCTCCTCCCCGCCGTCGGGTTAGAGTTGAGGACGAATCGCCCAAAGGTTCTGAAAACGCGCCATCGGCGGTTTCGCTGGCATCAAATGCACTCAGTTCTGCTTACGGTGCTACTCGGACTTTGACTTCCCGCCACCGGCGTACTAGTTCGAACTCGCAAACGCCGTCCACCATCATGGACCGTGCTGGATATGGAGGCAAGGTGCTTGCTGCAGGAATTAGTCATTCCTTGGGAAACGCGGGGACCGCTATCAGTCAGTTACGCCATACGGGCGAGAACCGTGTTAGTCTTCCGCCCGGTAGTATGTCACCTGGCCCTTTCTGTGCGACGTGGATTACTGGCAAGAAGTATCATACTTTATTTGTGCTAGGGGATGGGTTGGTTAGGACTTTTCCGGGGAAAAGCAGAAGGCCGAAGACTGGGAAGGATAAATCTCGTTTTCAACGGGGTAACCAGTACAGGGACTTCAAGTTGAACCACTTACCTGACGATTTGATTGCGCCGTCTATCAAGCAGATTATAGACCCAATCGAAGGTCTCGACCCCATTAGTCAAGAGCATGATGGTGGCAACACCCTAGTTTTTAACCCTCGACCACAACTTGCCGACTCTGAGTATAGTCCCGAGACTTACATACCACAAGCTGAGATAGAGTCTAGCGCACCTTACCAACCGTTTCACACTGACAGGCGGGTGGGGCTCTATGTATATGGCGACGGATCTGCTAATGCTACTGCAACTTCTATGTCAGAACATCTTCAAGCTATGACACTAGAGAATACGCCGAGAGGCGGTAAAACAAAGCGGTCGTGGACACCTCCAAAACAGCCGTGGGCTTTCGGAGAAGCTTTGAACGTGGAAAGGGTGAATACGGGGATAATACACTTCGACGAAGAGGATATCAGCACCAGCGTCGATGACCACCGCGCCTTGCCTGCCTCGGCTATGGAGCGGGTCCTGCAAGTTGGTGAGAACGATGAACAAATTGTTGTCACGACCAGACGGCGTAGAGGCGGTAATAGATCCGCAGACGCTGATGAAGACGGATTCTTTGAAGATGATTGCGAAGTACTTGACTTTGCGGACCAGAGGGTTTGAGTTGCCGAGTTCGAAGGAATCGGTCCTGTTACTTATTGTATAGGCGTCTTGGTTCAACACTGGAGTTGGATTCTCAGACTGCGCAAACACGTGCGAGAGGCAACAGACGAAACTACATTTACGAATACATCCTGTTAGACCCTCGCTCATCTGCTTTGGATTCGGAAGGGTTCGGCCGGGAGGGTTTGGCGTCTTTTGCATACATCATATTGCATTGCAGACACGAAATATATAGTCCTCACAATACGGAGTTGAGCACACACAACTCAATTAGATACCGTCAAATCACCTCTGGCATTCATCTTCCAGGTTGTGAACTGTATTGATTATCGTTCATTCTTTCCTATTAGGGGTTTTTTATAATGTAGATTTAGCAACATAGACCGGCCAGGTGATTTAGGGCAACGCTTGCAATGTCATAACTAGAGTCCAATTAAGCCCGACTTTGCCCAGTTCCCACACGCACGTCAAGTATGCGTTGTTTCTTCTCTGACCAAATAAGCTAAACACCTATCATCTACGCCTTCTTCTTAGCTGCTGCGGCCTTGGCCTTAGCGGCCTTCTTCCTGTTGCTACGGATCATAACGACGCTCAGGAACGAGCCGACGACGGCGCATCCGAGAAGAATGAGGATAACAGGTATGCGAATAGCCCAGACCCGCGGGGGGAAGAAGTTGTGGAGGGGATGGTCGGAGTCGACAAAGGGCTGCATGGTAGATGTGATGTGGTTAGAGTGCGATTCGTAGTAGGGGGAAAAGGGGGGGGGGGGAGGAAGAAAGGCTTCCGTACCATGGCCAACGTCCAGATCGAGTAGTAGAGAAAGACGACGGAGGCGGCCACCAACATGGCTAAACCGACGAGAGTGCCGAGCTGTATGATTGTTAAGCGTCAGTAAGGAGCTAGTTATACCGATTGGTAGGGTGATGCGCATTGCGCAAGAGGTACAAGGTGAAAGGGGGGGGGGGAGAGAACGTAGACGTACCATTGTCAATTATAAGATGGTAAACGAGCAGGGTTTATAGGTTTAGTAAAGAACGTGGTGAAAGAATAAGGTAGCTATGCAAAGATAGTTGGTGTTGGCTTCGTCCGAGTTTGGCTTTCGAGGTAGATGATGACCTGGCTAGAAATTGAAGTCTCCCATGAAACCAGAACGCGACACGAATTCTAGTTAGCGAATTGAATAATTAAAACGGGGTCCATGACCGGTGGCTTGCGGCTTACTTACTACCTAATGTACATAGTACATGTACCTATGTACTAACGTATTATGTGGCTTCAGCTGTTAATTTAATGCGAGTTATGCAGGTGCATTACGGGAGATAAACCAATCATATTTTAGGTAACTTCTTCAAGACCCACTTTAGAAAGAGCTATCCAGCCTCGTCCAGACTTTCGTCACGCTCATCTTTTTGCCTTGCTTGCTTCAACTTTTTCTATCGTCAATTCCATCCTTTTCAAAGGCGAATTTTCCAACTGCGGGGACGATTCACCCGTCGGACGTAGCTTGGACCTCGGTTCATCTAGTTACTACATCAATCTGAATAATTCATTTGAAGGTAGTAGGAAGACGATGGCGGAAGTCGAGACGCGCCATCCACGTGAACGGTCGCCCAACGAACCTCCCATCCCACGTTCTCCCCGCCGCGATCCCGATCGAGGCCAACGTCGTGATGGCGGCGACACATACAGACCTGCGCGCGACCGCGATCGTGATCGCGACCGTCGCCGTCGCTCACCGCCTCCCCGGCAACGGTCGCCACCTCGTCAACGCACACCACCTAGGATGCCTACCGAGGAGGAGAAGCAGGCGGCTGCAAAGGCCGAGTATCAGAAGCTTTTAAATATGCGATCGGGAGGAACGTATATCCCCCCTGCGCGTCTGCGAGCGCTGCAGGCCCAGATCACGGATAAGACAAGCAAGGAATATCAGCGCATGGCTTGGGAGGCATTGAAGAAGAGCATCAACGGTCTTATTAACAAGGTCAACGTATCCAATATCAAGCATATCGTTCCGGAATTGTTCCAGGAGAACTTGGTCAGAGGGCGAGGATTATTCTGCCGAAGTATTATGAAAGCGCAAGCGGCAAGTTTGCCTTTCACCCCCGTCCTAGCGGCTATGGCGGCCATCGTCAACACCAAGTTACCGCAGGTCGGCGAGCTGCTCGTAAAGAGACTGGTCATACAATTCAGGAAAGCTTTTAAGCGGAACGACAAGGCGGTGTGTTTATCATCGACTATGTTCATTGCGCATTTGGTCAACCAGCAAGTAGTTCATGAGATGCTGGCTGCCCAGATGCTGATCTTGCTACTACAAAAACCGACAGATGATAGCGTGGAGATTGCGGTTGGCCTGACGAAGGAAGTGGGACAGCATCTAGAAGATATGAACCCGGCTATTGCGGGAATTGTGTTCGACCAGTTCAGGAATATCTTGCACGAGGCGGATATCGATAAACGAGTGCAGTTCATGATTGAGGTTTTATTCCAAGTCCGAAAAGACAAGTTCAAAGATAATCCCGCGATCAAGGAGGAACTAGATCTAATTGAAGAGGAAGACCAAATCACACATAAGGTTGATTTGAGTGCAGACCTTGACGTCCAAGAGGGCCTGAACATCTTTAAATTTGATCCGGAATGGGAGGAAAACGAGGAAGCCTATAAGAGGCTGCGAGCCGAGATTCTTGGAGAGGCAAGTGACGACGAAGACGAGGAGGACGACGAAGACGAGAGTTCCGAGGAAGAAGATGAGGAGCAAAAGGCTATGGAGATCAAGGATCAGTCTAACACCGACCTTGTCAATCTTCGTAAAACCATCTATCTCACCATTATGAGCAGTATGGACCCCGAAGAATGTGTCCATAAGCTGATGAAGATCAACCTCCCAACCGGGCAGGAGCCTGAGCTACCCTCTATGATAGTGGAGTGTTGTAGTCAGGAGAAAACTTACTCAAAATTCTTTGGCCTGATCGGAGAAAGGTTTGCCAAGATCAATCGCTTATGGTGCGACCTTTTTACCCAGAGCTTCGAAAAATACTACGAGACAATCCACCGATACGAAACGAATAGGCTACGGAATATTGCCAGATTCTTTGGTCACATGTTTGGCTCCGACGCTATTGGCTGGCATGCTATGTCTGTCATACATTTAAACGAAGAGGAGACGACCTCTGCTAGCAGAATCTTCATCAAGATTTTATTTCAAGAAATCTCGGAAGAGCTCGGTATGACCAAGTTGCAAGCACGAATGCGGGACGACGTGCTGCAGGAAAGCTTTACGGGTCTGTTCCCACGCGATAATGCCCGCAATGTACGGTTCTCGATCAATTACTTCACCAGTATCGGTATGGGTGCTTTGACGGAGGAGATGAGAGAGTATTTGGCCAATATGCCGAAGCCAACTCTTCCCGCACCTCCTGCCGCGGACGATTCCGACTCAGACTCTGTGTCTAGCTATTCGTCATACACAGGCTCTTCTTATTCATCCAGGTCCAGATCTCGTACACCGCCGCGGAGGGCTCTTGATAGGGGTCGGTCGTTATCTCGAACCCCACCGAGACGAGCTAGATCAGCATCTTATAGCAGGAGTAGAAGTCCATCTCGTTCCCGATCATATTCTTACAGTTCATCTCGGAGTCCATCTCCTCGGCGATCTACTAAGAGGTATTCTGGTTCCCCTAGCCCACCCCGTGGCCGCCGCGACTCCAATTATTCGCGGTATAGGTCGGTAACCCCGCCTGCGGCACGCGGAGCTGGTAGGCCTCGTTCATATAGTCGTGACCGCGGCTCCACACGATCCCGTTCATACACGCCTTCACGGAGTCGCAGCCCACCTCCCCGCAAAGGAGCGGGGAGACCGTCATCATTGAGCCGAAGTCCGCCACCGCGTAGGGCACCAGCGAGACGAGACTCATACTCGGCTAGTCCCCCTCCTCGTCGAACACGTCGTGGCCCGAGCTATTCCCGATCTCGGTCCCCTCCTCTACAACGGGGCCGTTCCCCCAGGAGGTCACCATTATCCCCCGCAAGACGGCGTAGGAATACCAGCTCCGTCAGCAGCGCTCCCAGGAAGAGACAAAGATACGATAGCCGGTCACCTACCCCGGTTGATAAGAAGAGGAGACGATACAGCTACAGCCGTAGCAGATCTCGGACCGGGTCGCCGCCGTCACGCGCCAGGCGGGTCAGTGGAGATAGGGATTAGGTATTTGTTTCGCAAGAGAGGATTTCTTCCAAGGTGGGAGTGATGCATGTACGGTGGGTAATAAAGTAATGAAGAGTTGGATGGTGAGATCCGTAGCTGCGTTTTTGGCGTTTACCTCAGGTACCCCCTTTTTCGCGTTTGCGTTTATTTTAGGTACACTTGCGCCGGCCGGGTTTAAATTCCATGTAGAATATACCACCACAGACTGAAAGTCCATCGCAGCAGTAGATTAGATAAGATATCGAAAAGCGTTAGTCGCAATTCTACTAGGATACCTCGCCAAGCTAATGGTATTAATAGCTTTTATGATATGCGACTGAGATAGTTTTTTCTACGCGTAAACATTAGTTAATTAGCTCGTGCTGTCTGTTTAAAGGAGAAATGATTTCTAGTTGCGTTAACCATAACGTCCGAGGTATTCTAGTCTATCCCTCAACACTTAATTCCACATTCAGACTCGAACGGGCAAGGAATTATCGAGCCCCTTGCTTACTAGGTAAAGTGCTAATAAGAAGCTGTAGCCGTAGAGTGGCTTATAAGTCGAGTTATTTTAATTCGCGTCAAAGACTCAGAATAATCTGCGTGTCTTTCAATACTACATAAAGAGTAGGTCTGTCTATACTTCAACGGCGGGTGCTGATGAGCTGGCTTCTCTATCATTACCTTACCTATCCTCCCCCAATGAGAGAGGGAGCCTGGCACCACCCTCCGGGATCTAGTCGACCATCTAGCGCGGATAGGAGTAACATGGATGGTGTTGAATAAAAGTCACCAATCGCGATATCCCTGATAGATGCCTATCTACCTATAGGTAGGTAGGTAGGTAGGTAGCGGTTAATAAGTAGGTGGCTTTTAGAAGATTTTTGATGGATACCTAGGTACCTAGGTAATTAGTTTGGCCCTGCTACAGAGGGGAGTACGGTTCGAGATATTGCTGTGGTTGTTTATTCCCGGGATATTACCTATGGGTTTACGTTACGGTATTTTCTACGTCGTCTTTATATACCTAGATGGAGATAGCAGTGCCAACCCCCCAAGTTGACGTCGTTCTGCCTTTTGATGCTGTACCTACCTAGGTGCTGGTTTGAAAAAGCTGTTTTCCTAAGTTATTGCAGCTTGTTTACCTATTTGTTTATTTACGTACCTAGTATCTATTCATTTGTTTGTTCGTTTACTATATGGTTTAGTTTCAACGTTTAAAATTTGCCACTGATCAAATTATAACTTTGACTTAAAGGTACCTAAGTTAGCTAGGTAAAGTATAATTGATATGATCTGTTTTGTAGGTAGGTATTATTTAATATCGTTATTTTCCTGTTTTCTCCTTTTAGTTTTTCTTATGTACAACAAGTAAATAATTCTATATCCTATAGATCAGGTGCTACCTACCCCTATTTCTAGGAAATCGTGGAAAATGGTAATGATCTCTGCTGCTGATGTGCTAGGAGGATACGACGTATCCCATCTCGTGCCTTGTCATATTAGGTATCTACCATAACGTTATAGATAATTGTCAAGATAAACTTAAACGCTTATTTTTTTAAGTTGAAGGGGGTAAAGCAAGCGGAAGGCAGGTTATGCGCCTAGCCTTGCAATTAAACAGTTCCATTATAACATTGACATACAATTCGTCTGCAATATTAGGTAGGGATGCTTTTGACTGTTTCCAACGCTCTAGAATTTCATCATAGTCGTTTCGAATTGTAAAGTTAAAGTTATGTACCTGTATTAGTTAAACTACTTGAGCCTCTAGTTTAAACTGCTTAGGCATAGTATTGCTCGCTCTTGTTACATATTTAGCTGAGAATTCATCTGTATCCATCTTGTTGACGAACATGTATCTCGGGAACATCCATATGTATTGTTTATGGTATATATCATGTTTCAATTTAAAGACGTAATTATACAATTTATCATGGAATGTATATAGGTAATAGTCTTGGTACCTTAAGTACGACTTGGAAAGGGTTAATCTAACCTCTTACCCATCGCACGCACTTAGATGCCTATTTAAGCACGTAGTACGACCGGCAGAGTTGCGCGATAGTCCTAAGCACTGATACAAGTTGAACCGGCCACCAGCTAGATAGTTACAGATTTTACTCTTGTTGGCAGGCTTCGAACTTTAAGTCTGGAGAGTATAGGTATAAACACGGCCTTCCCCTCGACTTTTGGACTTCTTAATTTCTTACTTACAAGTGATTATATGAGGTACTCATCAAGATCAAACCAGACAATCACTTCATATCTATCAATCATATTATTTCTCGTGTGCCTTCTCTTTTACACGATATATGCACTACCAATTTGCAATCATAGTGTTCTGATTAACATGGCTGACACAATGGGCTCAGCTCGAGACCACGTCTTTGGCGTAGCTGAACTCCTGGGAATTGTCCTTTCGTTTCTCGGCAATCGAGATCTTCTCGTCAACGTACAGAGGGTGTCAAAACGTTGGAGAGACGTTATCCAGGCTTCTCCCATGATTCAAAAGTCGTTATTCCTCCGACCGACCCTCACGCCTTGGGCCCCGCACCAGGTGTACACCATAAACTGCCTTTGTACTGCCATCATTCCGGTAACCTTTACTATATTATCTGTTGGTGGAGGAACCTGGCGCTATATTATGCCTTACGTGCACCTTTCGACTGAGGCCAGAGCGCAGTGTTGGACCTTCGAATTTATACGAAAATGGTTTGTCGACAATGCTTCTTGGCGTCGCATGCTAGTATCTCAGCCACCTATCAAAACGGTTTATTGGAATATTAGCAGCGACGGTCAGCCAGGTACGAGGAATCTAGGACGTAGATATTCGATACAGCTCGAATTTCCCGAGGGACTACGGATGGGTGAATTTTGCGACTTCGCGTTGGGTGGCTACATAATTGAATGGCCGTATATGGACGCGTCTAAGGAAGGCTCTCCCTTTTCGAATGAGATAGCTAAGTTTTATGGTCATTTCGAACACGAGGAGCACGCTATCATAGTCAAGCAAGTCGCCCGCACTAATACCGTAGGGCAAGAGACATATCCGCGTGTGAGCGATCTTCGAAAATACCACAATAACATTAAGAAGATACTAGTCCGTACGAGGGGATCGTCCGGTTACATGGAGCTCGCAATAGATAGTGCCTCAGCCTTAGAACTGTTCCTGGAGGCGGCGCAAGCAAGGCTCCCCCAAGGGAATTAGGATTAAGACTGGCAAGAGCACACATTACTCTATGATAAGGTATATGTCAAATGTCCTAGTCTTCACCCAAAAAAAGGAAAAAGAAAATAACTAACAAATCGATAGCATTTAGATGATTAGCTCGAAGAGTTAACCATGGGGCGACTTTATTCGGCAGCTATTGAGCTAAGAGCTACGATTCTGGTTTGGTTTTGGGATTATGATTTGGATATATTCACGCTACGGTTCGGGACCTTTTTAACGTCAAACCATTAGGCATGGCAATTCATATGTATATTAGTTGACCTCATTATGAGAGTTAGCTCCCAGGTTAATATTCAACCTCGTTCAACCTCATTCAACTTATTTTACTTGTTTTATCAAAGTTCATAAAGCAAGTGCTTGCTCTTACCTTAAATAAATTAGAAGATGAAAGGTTAAAATATTGTAGTTTTTTGGACAACTGCATACTAGGTAGGCACACTTGTTCTTATGGAGTAATGATAATCTATAAGGTAAGAGGTAAGTGCGAGGTCTATTAACGCAACCTGCAAATAGAATTGATAGATACTCTCTGCATTATCGAGGCTGTTTACTCATAGAAAATAGCTTTGCACAAGAATACGTCGACTTATTCATCTGTTTACTCGAGTAACTCTGTTTACTTAACCATAACTTCATTCAGTAAACTTAAAGAGAGACTGAGAGTCGGTTGCTAAGTCTTAATTTAAATCTTCGTCCTTCAGTTCTACGAATGCACTCTTTGCTGCCGGAATGTCCACAGCTCAGGTTCGCGTCCTAAACCTCAACGAGCTAGTCGAAAATATCATCTTCTAGATCGAGAACAGATATGTCCTTGTCAATGTGCAGCGGGTATGCAAGCGGTGGCAAGAGATTATCACGAGATCCCCCAGACTTCAGACAAAACTATTCTTCCGCAAAAGCCCCAAGTCATTGACCATGTTAAGATATACAATAAACCATACTGTCGCATTAGTTATCCCGCTGTTCTTCAAGATGTTCCGCGGCCAGGCTGGACTCCACTTTTTAAGAGCCAACACTCTGTCGCTGAGTGAAATTCGCTCGCTTTTCCCTGATCAGGACATGCGGAGAAGGTGGCTGACCAGAAATGCGTCCTGGCGAAATATGTTCGTATCACAACCGCCAATCCAGGAGATTCATTGGCACTTGAGAAGACAAAACCACCCGAGAAGAGAAGACCAACCAGAACCTGAAAGCGGCCCGTTGCCTGCGACAATCGCCGTGTTCAAGTTTCCGGACGGGTTGCGCATGGGTGATTTCTATGACTTGGTTCTCGGCACCATAAGCAAGTGCAGAATCACATGGCCGAGCTTGGAATACCGCCCCGGGTCCTTCATGGACTGGGATTCGCAAGATCCTGACACATGGGACATCGACCAGCTCAATAAAGCGTTCAGAGCGCACGCAATCCTGATCCAGAAGTACGTCCTTCTGCACGATCCCCCCGAATATGAGCAGCGAGACATGTTCTGGAATCCAACGAATCTCCGCAAATACCACCAGAACCTCGTTGTGGTCGCGTTACGAGCCTGGAGACAGACGGCTGGAGGCGACGTGGAATGGAGCTATGTATCACAGGGAAACGATGCCGCAGCTATGGAGTTGTTTCTCGGCGAGGCCCAGGAACCTGGCTCTTAGTGTGAGCACTCCTAGTCCGATGTATTTGTCAGTAATGGTAGTAGGTTATAACTGGATCACCAAGTATTCGGTGAGACCTATCTTCTACAAGCGCTTCTGTGACGCTAGGTATTTCACCAGGGCGAATCTGTATTTTTCAGTTTAAGGGGATGGCCTCATACATGTAGCCCTCATGACATTACCTAGCACACAATAGGTAGCGTTTATGAATTATTACTAAAGAAGCGCCTGGTGAGTATATGGCCGAGGTTGAGAACCCGCATTGAACCTAGTATGTGCTTATGCATAGTAGGTTAGGTGCCTGAGGTAACGTGATAAAAATGAAAAATAAAAATAAATGTGCACCACGTAGGTATTTCGATAAACTCCAGAAGCTGCTCTATTCTCTATAAAAGGTACAGAATTAAAACATAAGCCGTGAAGTGGACGACAGACGAAATAAAATTAAAATACAAAGGACATAGGATACCATATTGTTAGATATTACGCTGAAGCGGCAGGGTCAAACAGCTGGAAGTTGGGCTCGCACACGGTTCCCTCTGCTGGCAGTGTACCCTCGAGGAAGTACTTTTCAATGGCGGCATTCGTGCAGTTTGACTGCTGCGTGAGAGACAGATGCTGCATGGATTGGTTAACTATTAGCCTATACCCAAGATTTATGATAGGGGCTAAGAGAATAAGGACCAAAAAAACAAAAAACAAAAAAAAACAAAAAAAAACTTACGCCGTGACCGTTGTGGGTAAGCAGGACGCTTCCCTCATAGCCGGAGCTCATGTTCTTAGCCGAGGCGAGTGGAGTCACAGGATCAAAAGTGTTGCCGACGAATAATATCGGATTCTTGGTCTTCACTTGGAAGTTACCCTCGTACCGCTCCTTGGCCTCGAATCCCCACTGCGCGCAAGGCATCACGTAGTAACCCCACGCCCAGTCCCAGAACCACTTGCTGGCCTTGTGGTACTGCTCAAAGACGGGCTCAAGGTCGGAGAGCTTGTCTGTTCGCGGCTTCTTGTCGCCGCAGCGGATCCCCAGGATCGCCTGGTCTTGGGACGGGATCGAGAACGCCAGGACGCGGTTCACGAAGGTCTCTAGGTTGCCCTCTAGCACGTCTTCGAGCGCCTGGGCTAGATCCGGCCAGTTGGATGGCGAGTATAGCGTGCTGAAGATGTGGGACTTGAATAGCTCGTATTGGAATACGACGGTGCCGTTGAAGGCTGGCGGGTTGTTTCGCACGGTGTCGAATAGCTCGGTCATGGCTGCTTCGAGCTCCTCGTAGGTCCTGTTATTTGCTAGGGCGCAGTTCTCAGGCATTGCGATGCATCCTCGCATGAACTCTTCCCAAGTAGCGTCCGTCGACGCGATCATCTCAGGTTCACCACTAGGTTTCGGCTTGTTAGTAGGGTTTCTTATATGAGGTTGTACCGACGAAAAAAAGGAAGTACGTACAAAGAGTTGTAGTACTCGTGCGCATTCATCACACCGTCAAGAACGACTTTATCTACCCTCTCGGGGAACATCGCAGTAACAGTGGCTCCCAGTGTAGTGCCACCCGAAATTCCTGGAAACGACCAAGTTAGCTTACTTCTGCGTCAACCTCTTGGATTGAAACTAAGAGCAGACTTACCCCAGTATCGAAGCATGCCATCTTCGTTCAGGGCGTCGACAATTTGCATCATATCCCTTGCGACGAACGCCATGCCGACGTATTCGCCGGTCTCTTTCTGATTTTCGTGGCACTGGGTCGCTATAATCTCGCCTTCCGCCCAGAGTTTACCCACTGCCGTGTCCGCACTGCCAGCTAGGGCATTTCCCATGGCGCCATAATACCCCGTGGTATCCTCGGGCCAGCAGGAGAACCGAAGAGTTTTACCAGTACCTCTGGTGATATCGTATCGTTAGTCTATCCTGGCGTAAAAAGATATCATGTTTAAGAAAGGGTCTTACCTTGGGTCCCAGCTTACGAGGTCATGATAACCTCCGGTAGTTCTATAGCGACACGAGTTGTTAGTCAACCAACTATTCTTCAAATTGAACCAAACCGTAGAGCTCGGCGATATCAAACTGGCGATGTACGTACGGGCCCATCAATTCTGCATAGGCAAGCATGCTTTCTAGGCCGTCTTGGCCCGGTCCGCCGAAGTTGAGAAGGATGCTGCCGCGCTTCGGCTGCTTTTGAGCCGGGTACTTGATGAGATCGAGCATGAGAATGTCACTGCTGCTTTTGTCCGTGTAATCGAGCGGGACGGGCAGCTGGGCGCATTGTACCGGAAGCGTGGTGTTTAGTTCGCAGGGTCCCCATTGGATGCCTGTGCTATTACCGCGGCGGATGGCCGTCGCTGTGCTGGCACGAGGCGCAAGCGAAAGAAATAGGGGAAAGAAAGTCTTTGAAGACACCATCTTGACTTGAGTTATTCTTCAAGTTGAGTTGTGACATGGAATTATCATTTCAGTTGAGACATTCCTAACCGTCTTATATATACGTGTGAAATCAGCCTTAGGATAGTTGTAAATTAACCTTGCCATCTACTATGTCACGATGCGGCATCACAGCCCCCTTTACAACTCAATATGCCATCGACATAAATCTGGAGAACCCTATTCTAATACGGCGAATTAGTTCAGCTTCTCCGTTGCTTCTGGATATGCTGGCCAATGAGAGTCTCCGCGCCGTCGGATTCATACGGCTCTTGGCATCGAGAATACGCCGTATCTGTACCCGGATTCTTGGTTTGTCAATCCTTCCTTATTGCGGCCCACCTCAGCCCTACGCCTAATTTGCTGGATCTTGGCGGTATACATAGTAGAGATTTATACGTCATTTATACGTACACGGCGTATAGTTCTCTTAGATAAGACGCCAACAAGAAAGGCTCAAGGATTTCAACTCAACATGTTCCTCGATGGTTTTTCCCCCCTCATTCATTAGGGTTACACTTCAACGCAAATGTTCTTAGATAGTTCATTTTATTCGAAGGTCTTAACCTTCCTAGGAGTAGGATGCACCTCTACACTTTACACCTTTTATCTAACCTACCCTCTTTATTATCGGATTTCTATCTCATATCAAAGCTCTATCAAGCCCACCTTAGGTTAGATATCTAAGCTACGATGAGCACGAAGGTAGGAAAATTGATAAGGCTTCAAGACAAAATTGCCTCCTAGGTGCTTCAATCTTCCTATTACCTAACATCTCAACCTGGACGGTGCTAATAACTTATAGCTTTTCCCTTAGTTAGTACAGGATACGAATTTATATCAGACCGGATATGGCTTTACTTACCACAAGGACTTGGTCTAAGTCATATTTACCGCCGCAGCTGAGTTGCGGTACCTGAGAGTAGTTTCGCGCTAGCTCTTCCCTGGTATTTTGAAGGATCTAGGTGGGAGATCAGCATCGCCAGCAATTGATTACCCTGGATTAAATACCAGTACGCACGTTTATATAGGACTGATTAGGATTCTCCCTCAAAGTCCTTAGAAGCGCCCACGACATGGCGCCGGTAGGTGCACCGGCAATGGATGTATCCGCCGAGGTCTGATTGTCAGCGCATCCCGAGAACATCCAGACATCTTTCCCCTCCGTCTCCCAATGTTCCTGGAAGTTCTCAGCAACGAGCCCATCCTCATCGACCTCTTCGTTTCGACGGTGGTGCAGCCCATTGAAGAAGTCGGTCGCACCACCTAATAGCATCTTGGCATCGTCCACCTTGGACATGGAGAAGCCCCCCTCAAAAAGCCCCTCGGCTGCACGGATCAATCCGATGCCTTGCTTGATCGTGTCGACTAGGTTCACATTACCGTCTTCGTCGGGCCGGTAGACGTATGGCAATTCACAGGCCGAACCGGAATGACAGCAATCAAATAATATGGTAAGACGACATGCGGGATGCATAGGGGAGACGATTGCTCGATGAAGCTAGTCAATGAATCACATCAGCGTTAATCCTTTTGGACATTGAAATTACCTAGGAACTTACTATTTCGCTCGAAATTTGTCCGTTTTCAGTAAAGTCGACTGGACATATTGTATCGTCGAAACTGGTCCACATTAGGGATTAGGGGTCGAAATTTCCACATATAACAGTCTCCGCATTCCCACAAGCTTACCCTGAAGGTCGGTCACCAGCATAATTTCTGATCTGGGCTGTACGTATTATTTATTAGCCCTGACCGCATGTTTCCTCAGAAACTATCTAATATAAGGTATATATATATATATGGCTTACCTCCATGACCAGAGTAGCTCAGCCAGAGTATATCGCCAGGCCGATTCATGGTTACGAGCCAATTGATGGCAGCTAAGATGTTGGCGCCTGTCGGAAAGAAAGGGGTGCCTGCGTTTTCTGGGATGTCCGAGAGCATGACCATGTCGTGAGGGCTGGGGGAGAAGCCTCTCTCCTCGACGAGGAAGTTTCTGATGTTCTCGGTGTCATTGATGCAGCCGTTCAATTGATGCTCGGAACCAAAATAGTTGATCCCGATAAGAAGAGCCTTCCTACGCGGCATGATGGCGGGTTATCAGGAATCGGGTTGTTATCGTATGGCGATACTAAATTTAGGTAGAAGCAAAACAGGCCTAATAAGGACTCTAGAAGTTGAGGGCGTAAGAAGACGGAGGCTTCAAAAAGAAGAATACCTATTTCACAGGTATTCAGCTCAGCTATGCCGTGTTTCCGAGCTGGATACCTGTGACACGGCGGCCTCGTTGGTTTGCTATGTCAGGTAACTTGTACACTACCTAAAAGGTGACACTACAGATGTGAGGTTTAGTGCGGGTAACCGGCATGATGCATGAATGCTTCATGCCTGACCATCTATCTAGCCATCTTAGGGGACAGCTAAGGGGTATTTGTTACATAGTACACGTGGTATAATCCCCCACATTTGGAAGCCAATGTGGAGCTTGAGCTACCGACGTGTTGAACTTTTGTTGAACTTTTGTTGAAGCTAAGATACAAGGTATATTCGTCCGAAGAATCCAATTTAGAATGAATAAAATATATGTACCTTGCTAGGTAACCTGTTACTAAGTATAGATTTGAGAGAGAGAAAGTCCCAAATAAACAAAATTGCAAGTTAACCGTTAAACCCAATCCAGCATAGTTCGCTGGAACTGACTTCCATTCAGTCGAGTTCGAGTGAGATTCTAAAAAGTTGACATGGAAGGCGTGTGAATGATGGAGTTTTATAAGTAACGGCATGCAAAGCTAAGAAACCCATCCTAGGTACATTCGATGCACGTTTTCTTCTATAAACTACCTACTATAGTATGCGCGTTACGTCGCTTTTTAAAATTAGTCGAAGCTTGTTTGTCGTAGGGCTGAGTCGATGGTACTAATTGATGTACTAATTGATGTACTAATTGATGTAAGGTACGGCACATAATTGCGAGGAAAGCTAGACGGGAGGGCGCTTTAGCATCTAGCCAAGGCACTTGGCGCTATCGACCCCCTGAAAGGCTTAACCTAGACACCGCCTGGGGTTACCGGGAATAAGCAATAGAAAGGATTCACATCCTTAATCTTCATATCCTTGACCCGAGAGCGAGCTCAATACCTAGCTCAATAGCTCAATAGCTCAATAGCCCAATAGTTTCTACGAATTCATTTCTACGGAAGCGAATCCGATTGTACAGCCACGCAGCTCGGTAGACGAGAAAATCCACCACTGCTACTGTCAACGTAATGCGATCCAAATATGCCTGAATATAAAGCTCTAAGCTTTTCAGCTACTGCGGAAAGCTAGACTTTCCAAGTGACTTGGCCAAGGCACATCTGTCTGGTTTACAACCAACCGACCAACCCTCTTGAGAGTGAAGGTTATTTATTACATCTCTCACGATGTTGCCCAAAAGTACCGTTTTAGCCGGGCTATTTGCTCTCGCCGGCTTGGCTGAGTCTAAGGTTGTCAAGACACGAAGTGGGAAAGTTCAGGGAGGCCAGTGCAGCACGACAGATGTAAATTACTTCTACTCCATTCCCTACGCCAAACCCCCCGTGGGCGAACGCCGCTTCGCGCCCCCGGAGCCCTATTATAATTCGTGCGGCGTAATAAATGCTACCGCACCGGCACCGGCGTGTATTCAGTTCTCGACCATATTAAGTGAGCACACCGCGATGAGCGAAGATTGGTACGTAGCTCTGTGCGTTCTCCTAATTTGGATAATACTTTGCTAATCTGGGAATTGCGCGCGTAATGCAGCCTTTTCTTGGATGTATGGGCCCCGGCATCTGCTACTCCAGATTCCAAGCTTCCCGTAAAGGTGTGGATATATGGTGGGAGTAACGAGGGTGGTGGAATCTCGAACCCGACGTACAATGGTTGCTTCTCTGCCGTGGACTCCATCGTCGTCTCTATTAACTATCGTGTGGGCCCCTTTGGATTCCTGGCCTTGTCGGATCTTGGCCTGAGCGGAAACTACGGCATTATGGACCAGTTACTCGGCCTACGCTGGGTACAGGACAACGTAGCAGGCTTTGGCGGAGACCCGGTAGGTTTATACCCTCGTTACGATCAAATATATACCGGCATATAGAATACCCAAGGCTAACAACAGTTCAATCCTAGAGTAACGTCCTACTCTTCGGACAGTCCGCCGGCGCTGTTGACTCTTTCGTCCTTACCACGCTACCCGAGGCGCCCGAATTAATGCGAGCCGCCGCTTTGCAGTCTGGAGCTGGAAGAGATCTAGCAACTGTGGACGATGCGAAAGATTGGTATTCCGAGTTCCTTTACGCGATGAATTGTACGAAACATGATGTATGTACCAAGTCCTATTCTCGCTGGCTGTTTCCAGAATTATACGTGCTCACCAAGATCCAGTTATCATGTATTCGAAACGCTCAAGTAGATACAATCCGGGCTGCAGTCGCTGCGATGCCGAGCTCTGACATAATCACGGTCAACACAGCCTTAGTCAATAACGGCACAAGATCTTCTTGGACCCCCTTGGTCGATGGAAAGGTGATCAAAGAGCAACCATCTACCGTCGGAGTTAGAGTTCCTTCGATAGTAGGATCCACTACTCAAGAGGGGTCTATATTTGTCTTAGCTTCCTACGCCTCGGTTTGGAAGGGGAAAGCTCCTAGTGAATCGGACTACTACGATTTCTTGAACCTCAACTTTGGCCCATTAGCGGCAAAAGTAAACGAGACGCTTCCCTTGGCTTCTACCTTTAACGGGTCAACACTTACTGCTATGGAGGTCATTCTGACTCAGGTGTCGTACCAATGTCCAAGCTACCGTGCTCTCCTAAAGGCAGAAGAGAAAGGAATTCCTGTCTGGAGCTATCGGTTTGCTCATGAGCCTAGTTGCTCTTGGTATGAAGAAATAGACGCAGATTACGTACCTCTCCTAGGGGCAACGCACACGAGCGATATTCCTTTCGTATTCAACTTTACTAGTTCGATGCCACCCCCAAACGGAAACTGCACCTTCACGAAAGCAGAACAGGCCATGGCTCACGATATGAGCCGCGCGTGGACAAACATGGCGCAGACAGGGAAGCCGGGTGATGAAAACACATGGCCTTCCTGGACATCGAAAGAAAGCGAAGGTGTGGTAATGAAGGATGCAATGAAGGTTGGTGCAGTTGATTATACTGCTTGCGATTTCTGGGGACAGATTAATGAGGGGCTCAATAAGTATTGGCGATCAAACCACGCATGATACGGTTTATAATCAAATATCATTTGTCTGATCTCGATTCTTATCTCTTAAAATCACTGAAGGAATAATAAGTTTTTGGGTTAATTACCCCAAGGATGCTTAGCATGAACCACACGTTTGTATAAAATAAAATAAAAGTTTCCATCTATAATACCAAGGCTCTATACTAAGCATCCAAAAGATTCGGTCGTCAAGATTCCCATAGCAATTCGTTGCCGGTCCGTAAGACACTATTCGTTGTGTCGATGGCCCATCTTCTTGAACAGCTCGTACGCTCGAGCTGCGCAACCAACGCCACCCAGCGTCAGCATTATACCATTGAACAGAATCAAGATGCCATAACTCGACCCGTAGCTGCGCGGCCACCACGGCGTTTTGCCTTCTCCATTAGCAACCAACACCTCGCTGATCGGCCCGCTGACAATGCTGCCGATGCCTCTCGCCGCGGCAGCGAACCCCCACAGCAAGCCTAGATCGGCGCGGGGAGCCCGCTTCTGGATCTCGAGGCCTACGCCGACCCACGTCGAGCTCCAGCCGCCGGCGAAGACCCCGTAGAAAAACGCAAACGCGCACAGGGCCGCGAAATTCGCCGCGAATCCCCAAGCGACGAAGACGGTGATGGCGGCGCCGAGGGACAGGATAAGAAGCGACACCGAGACGTGGTACCGATCGACCAAGTAGCCCGTGACGATGGCGCCGATGACCGTCGCGGCATTGTACAGCGATAGCATGCCGGCTGCATCTAGCGGCGAGGCGCCGAATTGCTGGGCAAATGCTGGACTTGGTATTAGCACACAGACACACACACACACACGCCCCTACGCTGAAGTTAAGTGAGAATAGATAGGTAGTTTCGAAGAACGAGAAAAATAGAAATAGTTCACGTACAAGGCAGATGGATACCAGGCAAGAAGTTCCCGAGGGCCTGGAAGATATTACCGGCCTGGAGGACGGCGAATATCGGCGTGATGAGAAACCCCAGGGTCCCGAACCCGGACGACGAGGCGACGCACGACGGCCTGACGCGCGGCCGGAGGAAGTATATCGAGGGGACGGACAGCGTCGTGACGGCGAGGAACCACGCTATCAGCATGGTCCGGTGGCCGTATTTCTCGAGGCCCCAGGTCATGAGAACGCTGCGAGAAAAATAAAAGCTGTTAGTACAATGCGGGTAGGTATCAGAAAAAAAAAAAAAAAAAAAAAAAAAAAAAACTAAATTAAATTCGAATAAGATGTAGTCTTCGTGAATCCTACGTACGGAACGACTATCCCGCCCATACCCGCGCCGCTCTCCTGGATCCCGAAGGCGAGGCCCTTGCGCTCGACGAACCACTCGTTGAGGAACTGGATCGTCACCGTGTTCACGACGCTGGCCCCGAGGCCGTACAGGATGCCCTGCGTCAGCAGCAGGTGCCAGACCTTGGTGGCGAACGCGCTCGCGAGGATGGCGAGACACGTGACGGCCGCACCGGCGATCAGAGCCGGTCGCCTGTACGCTTGGTACCGCTGCAGGATGATGAAGTACGGAGGCGACGACAGGTACAAAATCCCCTAGGAACCAATAATTAGGGCCGTGTAGCGAAGAGAGGGCCGCGAAGACGTACCAGCGCGGTGGTACCGACCGCGGGCAGACCGCCCGGGTGGTCGGAGAACGGCGGGTGCGTGGAGAAGTAGCTCTGGAAGACGCCGTACGAGAAGGGGAACCCCCACGTCAGCGCGATCATCAGGAAGCACCCGACCCAGAGGAAGAGCCACGCGTGCTTGCCGCGGTCTGGCTCCGGGTAGGCGTGCGCGGGCGGCGCTCTCTCCTGCTCCTCTCCTCCTCCTCCTAAGTGCCCGAATTCAAGCAGATCCGAGCTTGGGTCCTCGACGAGGACTCGTCCGGGGCCATCCATTGTTCGCTCGTTACGTTACGTTACCTTCGGTAACTTCCCGTAAACTTGAGCCTTTATACTTTAGATAGGAGGCACGAATTGCAATGCCGAGAAGTTCATATAAGTGACTGGCCTAGGTATACATTTCTTATATACTTATTGCTCTCTCTTACCAAGGATATAATCCATGGCTTTGAAAGCTCCGCATCCTCTGGGGTCTGGGGCATGTAAAGCCGTTTAGTTTACGGCAACTTTTTTTTTTTTTTTTTTACTTGGCGCGCCCTAAGCAGGCCGATAAATGACAAATCGCCCGTACATAACAAGCTCTACATAGTAGTATACGCCATCGTTAGGACTAGCCTCAGGCCGCGATCGGAAAAGCTGCTAACCAGGGGGCGGCGCAAAGGGGTGGGGCGTCGCACAGCGAATTTCGTAATAAGCTGTCTTTCTTGTGAATAATGTTATCGTTGGCGGAATCTTGGCTTTGCTATGTAGATAAAAGTTGCGTGATCGTGTTGGATTGTACGGTGTTAGCATTCACTTGGCTTCAACCATGCCTTGGCTTCAATGATGCCTTGGTCAATGGCTGCTGGGTAAAGATGAGACATGGTTATGAAGCGAGTACTGTTAAGACTTAGCATTTAATTAGGAGCAAAAGGGAAAGGTCGTCTAGAGTCGTTAACCTGAGCTTGAGTAACCTGGAACTGTATAACACGTAACAGGTAGTCGAGGCCAGGTACTATCCTTGTTCCATATTTATTACAATGCGAGATCTTGAAGTCCTATATTCCTTTTCCAGAGACCATCTTCGGATGCTATACATATTTGCGCCCCTGTCATAGTTTACCAAGCTTTCCTCTTTCCCTCGTAAGTCCACAACTTACCGCCCGATTCCCTAGTCGCCTCATTTATCACTTTGAAAATACCGTCGCAGGATTCAGTCACGGTGACAGGAGCGCTGTCCAAGCCGACTGACTTCGCTGACGTGTCTCCCATCTCGGTCTGAGTCCATCTATAACGGCAATTTAGTTATCTAGGTCTGGCCTACTGGGGAGTGGGGTTGTCATTATTTACCCTGGGTCTATTACGAATGCGATAATATCGTCCTCGTCTTGGTTTATACTTTTCGTCAACCAGTGAACAGCGACCTTGGAAGGGCCATAGACAGCGTTGGGATAATGATACATTTCCTGAGCGAAAAGAATGCTTGGTAAGTATTCCTCTTATATCGGCAGGTATAAGCTGAAAGGAGAATATCAATCTTCTTTACCTCTATACTCCCTACGCCAGATCCGATAGTCACGAATTTCGGAGCGGCGGCCTTGCGAAGCAACGGTAAAGTAGCCTGGAATAGCCGTAGCACGCCGTAGACGTTGACTTCCATAAGCCGGCGCATGTCCTCGACCTTCGCGTCGACCGCTTTAGTGAAAGCGAAGGAAATTCCGGCGTTAGCAATCACGATGTCTAAGTGATCAATGCCTTGCTCCTGCAATTCCTTGACAGCATCCGCGGCGTCTGTGTCGCTCGTAGATTCGACCTTGACGAGGATCAGTCTGCTTCCGGGACCTTTTGGTAGCTTTTCCATATCCTTGGACGTGGGGTGGTTCGGATCGCGGTTGGCAGCAATGACTGTGTAGTTAGGTAGGGCAAGGTAGCGCTCAGCAAGGCCCTTGCCGATACCTCGATTGGCGCCAGTGATTAGAACCGTAGTAGAAGCCATTGCTTTCGCGTAAAGATTTGCGAATTGATTAAGAAAACCTGGCCGGAGAATTTACTTTTGAGAGTACTCTGAAATTATTTCTTTTATATGCGCAAATACTATGTGAGTTAGCTAGTTAGATATCTAAGAGTATATGCAGTGATCGTAAGCACAAAAGACCAGGGTATATTATACGACGCGATATCGCGAGTAGGAAACTACCGGCACTATAAAGTCGCTCAACGAATTATTTGGCCGAGTATATATGAACGGAACTCCACGGAAATCCCACCTTGCCAACCAGATTAATAATGTAAGTGATCTGGTTTGTAAAGTGTTATATACTTTACGTACCTACAGGTATCTAAGATCCGGAAATACTCACTCTCTGGTGGATGACTGCTTCACGACAGAAACTTGAGTTTTAAGCCTCAACTATTATTGTTACCTATTAGTTAACTTGACGTTGTGCTTCTTTGAAAGAAATACATGTAAGCGCTATTTTGCGTTTACGTATTGTACAATATTGAGCGATTTCTACATATGTATATGCCTGTATATGCCCGCCGCTTACTGACGGCTAACCTCGGGTCTTTTGCTATCTCCCCGAGCGCCAATAATTAATAGAACATTCCCTCAGATCCTCAGATACTCAGATCCTCAGATAGTTCAACTTCCACAACTACCTAGCACAATGATGAAGACTTGCGAAAAACACAGAACCGGATATTTATTAGCTCCTTATTCACTACGGCATAAAGACCTTTTCGAAAAGAGTTAGCCACAAAACTTGTTTACCCGTCAACTAACTAGCGTATAGCCACTCCGCCTTGCTGACGCTTTTCATTAATGCGTCGCATACTCCGCTGCTTCAGGACGAACTTGATCTTGCAGGAGTCATCCGTCCGGTATAATGATATGCGATGCACCTAGCGTATCGCCCTTCTGCATACTAAGTTCTAAGCTGAGATAATGCCAATTTTGGGCTTGAAGACAGATGAGTCGGTCATCGCGTTTCCCGTGGCGCAGTGCCCGCAAACAGCACTTCAGCTGTTCCACCTTACGGCTTTTTCGAAGCAGCAAAAGCAAATTTGAGCTTACCACGAACGGATTAGCCATTATGAATCATAATGACCTCGCATTCCGATATGAACTCACGTGACTAAAGGGGCTTCAAGCAAGGTACTTAGGTACAAGCAACATGTACATAAAGATATCTGAAGGGAAGTCATATAAACCACCAGAATAACGTCGGGAAAAGGAGAAAAAAGCTTGATTTCTACAGCATAGCCTTTAATAGAGAAAGCTGTATTATTTCTCGACAGCATAACAGTATTCAAGTTGGCTAAAGATCAGGTGGTTGTCTCCCTTTCATCATCCTCTTCCGCCATGGCCAACAAGCTTCCAAACCCCCTTAAAACCATGGACTTCTACGACATCGCCATGGACCCCCCAGCGGCCGTAAACCCCTGGAAATCCCGCTTGGCGCTGAACTTCAAGAAGGTCCCCTACAAGACGACGTGGGTCCCCGTCCCCGAAATCAGCAAAGTCCGACGCGCGCTCGGCATACCCGTGTGCCGCAAACTCCCCGACGGCAGCGACTACTGCACGCTGCCCATCTTAGTGGACCCGAACACCGGCGCCAGGGTCGGGGACTCCTTCCACATCGCCGCGTACCTGCAGGAAACGTACCCGGACTCGGGCGCGGGCGATTTGTTCCCCCCTATTCAACAGCAGCAGCAGCTCGACTTCACCTACGACCAGGAGCTCCCGGCCTGGGCGCCGCCGCTGACGCAGCTGAGCGAGGACGGCGAGCGCGGCGCGTACGCCCGGCTCAACGTGCACGTGGACCGGGCGTTCAGCGCGCACGTCGGGCTCATGGGGTCGTTTATGGCGCTGGACTCGCAGGCGAGCCGGGACGAGCTCGTGCGGCGCGCGGGGGTCAAGTCCTGGGACGACTTTGAGGTCAAGGGCGAGGCGCGGGAGAGGATGCTCGAGTCGCTGCGTGTCATGCTGGGGGACCTCGCGGAGCTGTTTCAGAGGGACACGACGGGGCCGTTTATTTCGGGAAAGCAGGCGAGCTATGCGGACTTGATCGTCGGCGGGTGGGTGTGCATGATGCACGCGACGCTGCCCGAGAAGGAGTGGCGGGAGGTTGTTAGTTGGCATGGGGCAACCTTTGGACGCTTGTTTGACGGGTTGCAGCAGTTTGCGGAAGTGAAGTAGAAGAGCTTTTTGTTACAACTGATGTTATTGCTATTAGTGTCGAGCAAGAGCATTACTGTATTTTTATAAAATGTACCAATAATGTCTAACAATAGCATTAACAACCCTATAGACCTTCATGAGACTTCTACTTTGAAGACTTTCAAGGTGGTGAAAGGATTTCTCATTAGCATAAAACGAATCCGAGTTTGAGACTGCTCTTCTAAAGCAGTCTGATTAATACTTAGATGATATAGGCTATCAAATAAAGACAATTTTATTGTGTTCTGTCTTGTCTTAACTTAGGTTAGGTAGCCGTTTAGGTATCCCCCTTGGCGCAATTCAGTCTATTTGTCCGTCAAGCATTATATTTGGATATTCACCACCTTAGCATTTTCTAAATTATAGCAACTACATTCGTATTTACGTCGAATTCCTCAAGTTTCAAGGTTGCCACTACTTTTACTTCTACTCCCCCCCCTCCCGCATTGTTTATGAGTCTATTGTGGCGAACAATGAAGGTTTTATGGGTTACGCGGTCACGAAGAAGAGGACGCTCAATCATTGAGAAAAGTTTAATCCAATTCGAATGGCCTAGAGCACTTCCAGCCTATTGCGAACATGTCCCTGCTAATTAACCGGTCGTAATGCCAAAATTATGATACAAGGTGAGGAGGTTCTTTGGCGAACCCGTATCGCAAGAGATGAGATTTTTGCTTCCTTTTCCCCTCTTTCGCAAAAACCATGTTGCAGGCGCTTCGAAAGATGTGCATGTCTCGAGAGCCAGTAATTGTAGTTATGCCTCGCATTGCCCTATTATTCCGAGTAGAGCGAGCAAGAAAACTAGTTGCCAAACGAGGCCAAGTCTTGATTGGCTATGGACGACGGTGGATTATGGCGCAGTGCATACCTCCGAATAGAGTATATCACATATGAGTTACTTTGACGCTGGCCACGCTTTACAGGGCGGGCTTTGTCTCTCGGTCGAGTGCGGCGCCAACCTGCTGAGCTGTTGACGAGTTGGGGCCGCCGGCTCCGGCTCCCGCTGTTAGGATCTATTGCGTCTGTTAGCTATAATCTCTCACTTAACTCTACCTAAGTGATTCCGTGGGAGCTTACCTCTCCGCCCATCTCGCGCATCTTCATTTCCTTTTCCATTTCCATCACTTGTTGCTCTTCAGCCCAGGCCAGAGCCCACGGGACACCCAGGATCAGCGCAGAAGTGCTAATCACCCATAGAGACTTGCCACCGAAGGAGAAGAAGCTGGATACTGCGCTGGTTGTTGCATTGACCTTGTTGGCAATCGAAGTGCGGGTATGAGGTGGGATTATGTCGCGAAGCGCATAGAGGCGATCAGCGAGGGTTTCGCTGGAAGGGTCGTAGTCAGACTCGGTCGAGATTTCGGAGTCTATATGGCTTCTTCGTTAGTAACGTACAAGAAGAAAAAGGGCTCAATGAACGCGCCTAGCAAGGGCGCATAGAAAAAGAAGAAGAAGAAGAAGAAAAAAAAAAAAAAAAAAAAAAAGCGACATCTCTAACAAGCTCATGACGTACCTGTGTCAGTGAAATCATCGTCCTCATCAGGACCGAGTTGGCCCTCCTGGAAGTGCTCGTCGACAACTTCTGTAAGCTGAACCATTGCGACAGTATTTGCGTTTCCGTTGACGTGGAAGAAGAATGGTAAGTCGGGTACTGCGTTCTGGTCCTGAGCTGGAATCACTGGAGAATTTGGAGGAGTAGGAGGAATTGGAGGAAAATCTTCAAAATCCGATAAAGAATTCATTGCTATCGGTTAAGCAGGGGTGTGTCTTTAAAGCTTTGTTTTCATTGGAAGTGCTGCAGCTCGAAACGGCGCTATTCTGACGGTCGCCAAGCCAAGTTGCACAGTACCCGAGTTGTGGGGTGCAATTAGACAGAAGTAGTAGGCGCGCTTTGCACTTATAGCACCTTATTAGATACATATTGTTAGCGTTTACATGCATATAACTCACGTTACCCCTCTGAGCCCCTCCAAACGACTGTTTAGATACGTTATATATCACCCTCAGTCAGCTTTAGGCCAGGTACCTTACTATGTGAGGACTTGACGGTGACGTCATTCTAGGGTTGCATCAATTGCAATTGGCAACTGTTACACCTGTTTAATACAATGAAAATGAATGACTCCTGTAAGAACAAACCGCTGAGCCAAAAGTGTATTTCTTGTTAGCACGATTGTCTACCTACTCTGACCTATGAATGGTACCACCCACAACTCCTGAATCCCCTGGTCCCTTAAATGTCACCCAAGAAAAACCATCTCAACTTACCCAACTCAAGAGTAGAAACTCATAAATCCTACTATATTCAATCATGTATTTATAATAATAAATATATTAACACTGATGAATTAAGACATCCTCCTCTAGACGAAAAAGGATATATATATACTCTATCTCATAAAATCAATCAATAGTGCTTACTTTTCGCTATTCCAAGCAGCAGATCCTCGTAAACCGGAAATAGAATCAAACAATGTCTCATGAAGCGTGTGCCTCAGCCCTTGTTGGGCGGGGAGTCTGCAAATCTTATCCCTCGTCTTGCGGGCGGTACTCTAGGGGTATCATCATCTTCACTATCGCTGTCTGCCCTGCCGTTGTCCACCCCTAACGCGGCCTCTCTCCTTCTCCTCTCTGCCGGCGTCTCCCCAAGATCGTTGTCCTCACGGACACTAGCGAACGCTGCTAATCTTCGCCTTCTCTCAGCCGCTGTTTCGGGTGTATTTGAAGTAGGAGCCTGCTCTGGCTCTGTCGTCGGGCTCCGTCCACGAGTAGGCTCTGGCCGAGAAGGGGATTTACTAGTGTCCCGAGTACTACTATCGCTCGCCTGAGTTACACTAATCCGGGGATTGACTGTCGTCTGGGCCTGGGGTCGTCGGCTTGCGCTTGCGCTAGGTGCCTCTCTTGCCATCGATTTCACCGCCGGATCTGCATTGGACTGGTCTACTACCTCGCGGCGAGTTTTAGCATCCAATTTTCGCACCTCTTTAAGAAAATCATCCTTCGTCATGCGTTGTCCAACACCACCAATCGTGAACCGGATCCCTCGATCATCTTCGGCGCTCTTTTTAGTAGGGTCAGCCGCGTCTTTCCTTCTCTGGTCAGCGGCCCCTCCACGGTTGAATCCTGGCCACCCTCCAGCCTTCGTCTTAGCTCCAGGTTTACCACTGCCAGTCTGGGAAGGCCCTTGTTCGGACGACGCTTCAGCCTTGGGTGCTCCTTTATCATTAGGCTTGACCAGACCGCCCATTCCCATATATTTCAAACTGGTGGCTACGTAGTCTTTACCTTCACCTCGATCAGTAGGAAGATCATACTTTCTGACGACTTCTCCATCTTCGTCTTCCACGATAATCTGCAAATGAATTAGCTTAGCCTCCTACTACATGAACAATGAATCATGCTTACCGTGTTCCCAAATTGGTATGCTCGAGCTGGCTCATGCCTTCGCTCAATCTTTGCCTTATCTTTACGTTTCTGGGCCTCTTCTTCACGCCATTTTCCAATGCTCTTCTTGAGTGAATCGTATGTCCATCCGGGCTTTTGAGTCTCAGCTTTGGCTTTTTCCTTTACTTTGTTCAGATCCTGAATCGGCTGATGCCCTGTTTCCTCGACTGCGAGCACTTGGCCGTCGTGATCCTCAATTATAATATGGTCGCCCTCATCAAAAACTTCCACTTCGTCGCGCTGTTGACCTCCGGATGGCTGCGCACGGCCCCTCTCAGGCTCCGCCCGAGCTTCCTTCGTCACATGCACGGTCTTCTCAGTGTCCTTCTCACCATCTTTTTCCTGCAGATCCTCTGACGGTGAGCTGGGACTTTCTTGCCTTGGGGATGTAGGTGGTATAGTTTCGGTTGGTGACATTGGCTCTGCTATTTCACTTGTGCTCCGTCTCTGGGGGAAGATGGCAGACTGGCTTACAGGTCCACCAGGTCCGATACCATCATCCCACCTTCTTCTGCTACGGCGCCGAGAAGAAGCTCTACTTCCGGCCCGACTGGGGTTGTCATCCTCGCGCTGCCGCCGCAGGAATTGTCCAGGCATCCCAGTTGGGGGTAGCGTGCCAGGAGGAAACTCAGGCATCTTCTCCTCATAATCCGTATCCGACATTGTTCGAGCTTGTGATCGCGATTGGGATGATATCCGTGGCAAGCGACTCATCCAAGCAGGACCTTCTTCTGTTGCAGTAGTAAATGACATGGTGAGTGATAGAGTGTTGATACGCTTGCCTAAGGTGAACACCGCCACCGAAGAACCGTGAACGATAATGGAGGAAATCACCATAAAAGTGACGATAGGCCACACTAGAAGAATAACATTGTAGAACTCGGCACCCTTCTGCGGCAATTCTGCTTCGGGAATTGTATGTTCAGTCTCCAATTCGGCTCGAGCAAGTAGGGCAACAAAGATAGCACCCACGCCAATTGGACCGAAATGTCCAGCGAACAGAGCTTCTCGCCACGTCTTAACATCGGGGATTAGTGGTTTTAACATCATCATAATTGGAATTCGGCGGAAAAGGATGACAAAGATAGCCATAACAACTAGCCTCCAGGCGGAAAGGCCAATATCCACGTTATTGTACTGCTCCCAAGGAATAATAGTCCCGAGATAGACGAAGTAAGCCAAGTTGATTAGCAGATCAATGACGTTTGACACATGCGATTCTTCTGTCTTCTCGCTAAACCAACCATCGTTTGAGAAGCCGACGCCCGCAGCAAATCCGACAAGTAAGTCGTCCGTACCTAAAATACTGCCCGAACCTGCGCAGAATAGGGCCAAGGTAAAGTAGAAGACAAGAAAACTCTCACGGTCGATTAAGTCATGTCTTTCAGCATATTTGATGCCATGTCGTGCGATATACCCTATTAGAAATCCGTACACGGCACCGAAAATACACTCGTAAAGAACAGTATAGACAAGCCAATGGTAGGTTGTCTCCTTGGCGTCCAAGTGTTCCTGTAGAAGATACAGGGAAAGGTAGATGAACGGGAAGGCCATGCCATCGTTGCAACCGGACTCGGCAGAGAGTAGATCCCTCAGATGCTTCGGTACTCGTTTCGCAAATTTGCCCTTACCAACAACCGATGAGGCAAGAACCGGATCCGTAGCGGTGACGCAGGCTGCAACGACCAAACTCTCAAGCCAAGATAGAACCGGGAACATCCACCAGACGATCAAACTTGTAATAAGCCAGCCAAAGGTCATAACAGGAAGGAGTAAAAATACCACGGATTTCCAGTGCTTCTCCATATAATATTTCGGCAATTCTACTCCGACCGCAAAACATTGGACGACCAAGACAATTCGGGAAAACTCAAGGGTGATCTCGTCGACGTTTCCCCACGACGCGGGATCTATCAGATTTGCGGCATGAGGGCCAAAAATGACACCGCAGACGGTGGCAACTGTCGCCTCACCAATATACATACGCTCCTTGATGACGGAAGAACAAAGCATGAAAAGCGAAGTGAACCCTCCCAATATGATATACACCAAATGGGGTTTGGTGATAGAGAGGTGATCCCACGCCATTGTTTATAGTAGCGTCCCCTGGACGACTCGGATGGGATGTCCGCAGGGGAAGAAAGGAAGAAGACCGCGGCCTAGGAGTCGAGGTTCACGGAGGACGCTGGTCGGACGAGGGCGTGTATACTGCTTCCTTTGCGGATAGCGAGAAGGGTCCAGGAGGTGAGGCAGGACTTGCGACTCCCCAACTTATGAATACGGCTCTGGGGAATTTCTGATCTAGATGCATTCAGGACAATGGTTTGCATGCCAAGTTAGTTGGCAGACTAGCTATACAATGGGCTATGACGAGATGCGAGTAAAATAAAAACCGAGATAGCCGCTGAGCGCGATAATCTGAAGATCGCTAGTGTAAGTGTACATTTGATTTTTGTTTACGCGTAGGGTGGCCGCTCATGAGGGAGGGGGATGCGCTGCGGGCGACATGAGCACCAAGCAAATAGAAGATGCAGGGGGGCAAGATCAGGTTATTTGTCTCTTGATGCCCAGCTGAGAAGAGGCAAATATGTATTGAATATGTATTGTAAATAGAAAATGAGACAAAAAAACAATACGAAATATGAAAAAAGACCCCGAAGAAGAACACGGGCAGAATGAGTTCAGAGAAAGAACTGGCAGCTTCTAAGTTTTTGTACGTATTACTTTATCAATAAAAAAAAAAAAAATTGTACAGTCTTGAGCAGCAGCTGTCGGCCTTTCGTAATGATGAATTTGGGGTTTTTAATGGACCCGACTAAATGACCCTAGTCATTTACTAGCCACTAATGTACACTGCCTACCCGGCCTACCTGGATATCCTAGCTGGCACCCCAGTTAGTCTAGCTCTTACCCTGACAGCCTAGTGTACCTAGTGTGTCTAGTGGGGCCTTTTGGGCAGAATGATGCATGGATCCCATGCGCGTTGGCTAGGTACTTTGCGGGTCTCTGATAGGTCTCATAGCGGTGAGTACCTACCAAGTATTTCGAGAGTAGCTGCATCCTTGCTGTTTTTGCACGCTTCAACATTCTTAGTAACACATCTTGTCGACCCGGATCACCTGAATATGGCCCGGCTTACCACAAAAATAACCTGCAGAAGGACGACGGACCAATGACCTTAATGCAATTGAGGCTCAACCGAAAAGAAAAGCTGATTTTGAAGCGGGGGTTTGGAATTCCAGATGGAAAATGCGGAGTGGGAGAAAGATTGCGGGGGTACACTAAACTAAGACACCAGCGAAGCTCGAATCCGTTTGCATTTGTATAGATTTCATAGTACATACCTCCATCACAGCAGGTATTGCCATAATACACTGCTACCTATGTCCCTAAGGTATGTATGCTAGGGTTTAGGTGGGTATTCTAATGTATAAATCCTAGCCGACGCCCTCCCCGTCTTGTCCCGTGCCGTGAGACACGCAGCTTCGAAATTGACCCGGCGGAATGTTGTCGACGGCTGATGCCTCCGATGCTGTGGAACTCGTCTTGTCATTCCGCACAGCCTACACAGCCCACGGTGTTGAGCTCCAGCTTGCTTGATAGGCTAGGCTGCTATTTCAGGCAGTTCAAATATAACTTTAGAGATGCCTCGTTTGTGCCGAGATGCCGTGGGTTCCCGGAGAATATTCTTAAACTCTTAGAAGTCTGGTAGCATCGTCAAGGTCATCAAGGTCCCGCGGGCGATGATACCATTATACACTAGATCGACATGCGTGTTGATATTATTTGACGCATGTGATCGTTATGTTAGAGATAGGTAGGTAAAAACAAGAATATAGGCAGAAGGTAAGTAGAAGCCGAAAGATAAACGAATTGCGATAGATGATGGACCTTCCATTTGTAGATCTACCTTAGATATGTTTATCAAACTGCTGCGTTCTAACAACATCGTATCTACTTTTTAAGCCAACAACAAATACACATTGTTAAGATAAGGAAAAGATAGGCTATGCTAAAGCTAATAGACTTCGCTAAAAAGTTGCCAAAGGTTGCTGAAAAAGTTGCTGGAGAGATAAAGCAGCAGGGGGCTAAACTCGAGCTGGAAAAGCAAGTTTCCGGAGGGTACAAGACTGGTACTTAAATGTTTCAACTTCCACGAGGAGTAGGTCGGTCTAAGACTTTCGTCTTCGGATCCAATGTTTCTTCAACATTCGACGTTTTCATTGCCGTGTTCCGAAACCTTCCCTTCTCAACTACCAAATGTGATTGATTGGTCCACTTATAAAAAACAACAACATCCATTGGCTTATCATTGAACCATATCACCAACATCTCATTTCGAGACCGATCTTTTAATTTACGGCCTACTACCCTTAACCTATTAATTTGTAACAGTGGCGCAACTAAAGGTAAAAGAAGAAACGTGCAAAAAACCAAAAAAAAAAAAAGAAGAAGAAGAAGAAGAAAAAAACCCCCCAAGAAGAGGCCGTGGCGCACAATGCCCATGTCTAATGTGACATCCAGCCTTCTTGGCGGCTCTAGCAAGACTCCAATCGTCCCCATCACATGACGTCGTCTTTTCTCGCTTACATGCCTCCGCCGTTCCCGTATCAGCCAACCCGCGCGTTCGTTCAGCAGTGCCCAAGGCCTACACGGACTCGGCGTTCTGGGCATCCAAGACCCAAGACATTGGCAAACGGAATCCGTTCGCTGCCATCAGTTTCCTTGCTATTTTAAGCGGGTAAAAGATGTAGCAAGCTTTGTGCAAGCTTTCGTGCAAGCTTTCTCTTCAGTATGCCGAGGCTCTTCACTGCTACCACAAGAAGAGACGAGAGATGGGATCTCAGATATTAATACGTAAGAGAAAAGTGTATCTAGCTAGCCAGCACTGCCAAATTTGTCCCAGTTTCGCCGTTCAGCCGTTCCCCTCCCCGGCCTTTGCTTCCCCGGCCATGCCGGTGTCCGGATGTCTCACCGGGCGCACGTGGGGGGTTTACTGTCCAACCTGCACAGGTTTCACCACGCTGGGTGCTTTTTGATTTTGGGCGCAAAACACAGCAGGAGATTGGGTCACGAGATTATTTGAACGTCCGTCTGCGGCGCGAAATTGAACGGGACGCAACCCGTACCCATACCTATATCCGTCCACATGCGCCTAAGGTTGGGCAGGGTAGGTAGAGGTAGGTAGACACGTTGTGATTGTTATTACCGCCAGTCGGCTTCCAGCGGTATCTGTGTAAGGCGCGCATGCAGTTCCCAAGTTCCGGGATCGCGGTCCCCTCTAACTAATAGAAATTCAACAACTCAACAACATTCGGTGTTAATTCGTTGAGAAATGCCGACGACAGCGAGATTCAACCCAACTTTTTCGGATTTTGCGATAACTGCTCCTATTTTCTTACACAAGTTTACTCCTATGCATAATATTTTTACGGGATTTGTCATGGCGTTCAACTTAACTTTTCGCTCGCATGCGATTGATAATAATGTGTCCAAATACACTCGCTGTAAATTCGCGTTCGCGAGAGGCGTACGCGTCACCTGTGTACATACTCTATCTCGTGGCTAGAATTATTCAAGGGTCCACCGATGACGCGATACAACATTTTCACTTATCTCGTAAAAGTCCTTTCAATGTTGGTTTCGCATCTTCGTGACCAAGATCCAGCTTCTTGGCAGTTGGTCCGGTAGTCCCGCTATCGCCACCAGATCCGTAGTTCAATGGATCTCTGTGCCGAGATGCGAAGAATTACAAATTGTGTAAATTACCTAACCTAACCTATGTACTCTATTCCTTCATATCCTTTGGTAAGAGAATCCAGCCAACAGCCAGCTCCTCCGAAATACCAACATCCGAGTAGGCTAAGAGGTTAGGAAACATGGTCAAAAAATCCCATCGACTCGTTACTTTAGAATCGTGATGGGTGACTAGGTAGTGCAAGGCAAGGTCTTTCATGTATATTTACGTTAAATCGACATAACTGTAGTAAACTACGAAGCAGAGACAGGGAGTTAGCGCTTTATAAAAATAGCAATATCGCGAAATGCATCAACTACGCCAGGTCACATGAATCGATCGTTATGTAGGCTGAATGCACCCGCTTCAGCCTTGATACAGGTACCTTACTTCGTACCCAAGGCATGTAAAGAGATGAGATCCAGGGTCTTGTTTTTCTCCAGTTTTCTTTAACTTTAATTCGAGGTTAATAAAAGCTGATTGAATTCTATTACCTTTCTTACATCTCAACTTCTTATAAGGCGAAACCAGTAGGCAAAGACCAAACAACGCCTTCGAGGAATAGTTAAGTAGGATGAACTTTTGGGCGTATCGCCCACCTTCACATAGAAAGAACTACAAGCGAAGAAGAGTAGTAGTTAATGCATATTATTGCTGACTTTAGTCCTAGATGAACATTCTGGTGGTTGGGAAGAGGAAAATAAGTCCTACCAATACGAACGCCGGCAAAACCCCCTGTGAGAAGACCAGGGAATCCTGACTTTATTCCCATCATCTGCCGTGTGTACGTATTCATCCTGTATACGCGAAACCATGTCAACCTTGTATACTTCTTGAATACCATCGAAATATTACCATGAATATTTCGACCTCAAGGCTTCACATTAAAGTCCGCGCCGCTATTTATCTATACCTTAGCCGCCAGACCCTCAATTTTGACCGGAATGCCCTCCGCCTTGGCCGCGATGGCCTCTCCGAACTCCTCGCGACCCCCGGCGAACACCTTCTCGAAGTCGTACTCGCTCCAGCGGATGTCGGGGTTCAGGCCGGCGAACTTCCAGACGCCGTCCACCTTGCGGTACCAGTGGACGTTGGTGGAGTGGGCGTGGCCCTTGACCGCGACCTGACTGCGTGTCAGGTCCGTGTACCGCTGGTGCGGCACCCGCAGCTGGTGCGTCCCGACGACCTCCGTGTCCGACACCTTCTGCCACTTGGTGCCGCCGATGAAGTGCTGCGTCTTAAGCAGCGGGTCCCCCAACACCGCCGGGGACGACACCATCGCGATGAACTCCTCCGCCGGCATCGCCTCCCAGAGCTTGTCTAGGAAGGAGCGGTAGTCGATCTATTTAGATATTGGGGAAGCGTTAGTCCGCAACGTCAACAGAAAAAGCCCTTGCGCTTGATGCTGTGAGATGGGTAAATGGGTTAACGCACGCGTAGAGTGGGTGCGATGCACTGCCGCAACCTGTTCCAATCCTTGGTGTCGTAGCTATCTGCCCACTCGACCAGGCATGCCTGCAAGCCGAGGTAATCTGGTTATGAAAGTCAGAATGTACATGGTCCAATACTTGGTGCGAGTTTATGCTAGCAAGGATGTAATTCCCCGTACCCTCGAAGCTAATGTTTCCGGTAGCCATCTTGAAATGGATCTTGGGAGAGCCGCGAGATTGTGGGGTATTCGGGGTAGATGTTCGGTATAGATATTCGGCTTATATGTAGCGAGGGTGGTCTCATCTATTTCCAGCCTTAAAGGCGATTGGTATAGGGCTAACTCATTTACTTATATCCGTACACGGATCCCCCGACACGTCCGATCTATAAATAGGGATGTCCGCACCTGGCTGGCTGGCTGGAATTTCTACCTACTGCGATCCGACCGTATGGACCGTATAGGAAAGTCTGAGGAGTGCAGCCCGCACCGGAGTTCCCCACCTACCGCCTTACGAATACTATAGGTATTACATACCAAATCGGGGGTTTTGGATTCAGCCGTCGCAGCGTGAGCGGACGGTATAAAGGGGGTTTGTCATTTCTCCTACGTCGTGCCTGGCATTCGCTCTGCCCCTTGACGTAGGTAGTGTTTGAGACATTTGAGTCGTTGGAATGTCATGATGCAGGGCCGGCCCCCATCCCATGCTAGGCAGGCACAGTGTTTTAAGAATCGAGATTGTAAGCATCGAGCTGCGAGGTACCTAAAGAGGTAGATACCCGCCGGAGCCGGCAGTCAGCCAACATTGCATTAGCCCCCGCACAGCTCCTAGCATTAGGCCGAAGAGTTAAGGGTGATACAGCAGGACATGTCGCCCACTGTCATATCATCACGAGCCGTTAATCGCGTACCTAGCTGGAAGAATCCAACAAGTATCGGCAATGTAGCATGGCTTGGGAGTTGTAATAATACCGAATAACCGAATAATGGCCGTTGGTGTTTTTTTTTTTTTTTTTTTTTTTTTTTTTTTTTTTTCATATTTTCGGAAGAGCCGAGTTACATATGACCATATCAAGTCATAAACGTCGGGACCTGATATGCCAGGTACCTAGCCGGAACTCATCAATCCCACAGCATCCACAGCTAACCAATTGGACACACTCCATATCTGCATAATCCTACTTACATGCGTTTGTACGCACTCTTACCACAAGACTCGCCTGCATTCATAAGTCTATTGGCGAACGGAGATGTACCCTTACGGCTAAAACGTAGGCGCCAACCAACACAAATGAAGGACGTCGGTTATCGGTATCGGATTCGTACTCATCCATTATTCAGACTCGGGGTTGCAGCGGTTCTTGTCGTCAGATGCGGACTCAAACCACGTAAATAGCAGCTTCTATGTCCAACATACACTAACATATATGCATGCCGCATATGAAATGATTGTTGAAGGAAACACTTACGGTATTGTGTCGAGACTACCCTGTATTAATAAAGCATTTATCGAATCTACCAGCACGAGGCAGACGTCGCAGAAGAATCTTCACTCACCTCACCATTATACGACCCATTCGCCACTAGGCCGAACTATTATGTTCCTCATCAACAGAGAAGCTGGACCATTTTCGAAAAGTCGGCAAAAACTTTTTTTTTCCTAAAGAGGGGGAACGGGGACGTATCATCCAATAATATCGTCCAATAACACGGGTCCGCGCGGGAGCAACTCGGCTTAGGGGGATGAGCTGCAGATAGGGACGAAACGGCATTGATATCTCCGAAGAAAAACGTTCGTGCCGTCTCATCTGAGTATTGTCCTCTTCAACAAAGCAAAAGATCCTTTTAAAAGGCGGTATCGGCATGGACAGCCTAGATTATCAGAAGAATATCTTCTACGGGCACAAATACGGTCCTAGAAAGATAGGAAATTACCATCACGCGACTGAGTATGCGCGGCGGCATCTAAAGGATGGCATCGCTAGCGTGGCATGTTATCCCCGGGAAATTGAACCCCGTGGTGCGTCAACCACTACATGACCCAAGCGGTCTTGGGATGGAGAAGGACAGACTTTGACTGTCATTTCGAAGTCCGCTACAGGAAGGTCAGCGCAGAACCTGTGATACTCGGAGATTGTACAATACGGAATTGTTTGCTGGCCGCTCAATATAGCTGCCCTCAGGCCATCGGGTGGTTGGAAGAAATTCCCTTTCCGTGTCGCTGCTTATCTCTTTTGCAGGTACATACGGTATGTAAGGCACTGATATGACCCATATCTAGTCGCTCCATGGGGTCGGTTTGTTGAAATTCAGAAGGATGATCCCCGGCTCTCGAAGCCTCAGTTGGAGGGAAGTACCGCGATTGCTTGAAGATTCAAGAATTCCAATCTACGGAATACATGTGCTTCGATTATTCGACGGGAGGGATTGACGGGAGGGATAGACCGGAGGCATTGCATGCATGTATGTACCCGAAAGAATGGTTGAGCGCGAATCCTTCCGCAATATTTTGACGGTAGGCTGGCCAATTCGATTCGGGTACATAGTATTCATGCTGAGGCGGTGTTTTCCGTATTACTTGAGACGGTTATCATCATATCATTACCCCGGATGTTTAACCCTTGCTTTCCCGCCTCTTTTTTCTCACGAATCATGACAAGGGTCTCTGCCGATTATAAGAGAAAGGATTTTCCAAAGTTCTTACATGTTATCCATGTTATACATGTTATACATGTTATCCATGTTACACCGAGTCAAGTTAGGGTAAGTGTCACATACATAAGGTATCTAAGGTACCTATGTAAGGTTAGGTAACTACCTAAGGGATAGTACTGCTTACCCATTCGCTTGCATATCTTTCCTTCCAACGCTACTATGTAGGTATAATAAGACGGCTAGCTATAAAGCATATCTCTCCCCTTTATCCATCTCCAATAGTTGCAAATGCCGTGGGCCATCTACAACTTTTTAACCTTACCGCCTATGTTTCGAGAACTACGCCGAGGTTAGGCAAATGTCTTTTCTATAAGAATTTAGCCGGAGCTAGATGTTACATACAACAACAACAACCATTTGACATCCGAAAGGGCGCATGTACTTACATTGCACTTGCGGTACACAGCCAACACGATCTACTAGGTAGAACAGGTGCTTTGCGTTTGTCGGTAACTCCTTATCTATACTTAGCCTGGTATTGTAGATAACCAGGGTGAGTAGTTGCAAGCAACACTTCAGTTTCCGGTGCACCCCGGAGAGAACAAAGAGCTCCTAATCTATTAAAGTTCTACCCGGTTGTGAAAATAAATTGTCTTTCTTATAACCCGCGCCAATTAGTTGACCACTTCAAACTAGGTGGCAGGCAATGAGTTTAGAGAAGGAGACCTTCGTAGCTGTTACAGCTTCACCATCGAGTCAGAATGAGACAACTCCCGTCGGAAGTCCCGTGGACGTTGCACCACCACCCGATGGTGGTACTGGGTGGATTCAGGTCTTTGTCGGACAGTGAGAACCCCTGAATGCCATCATCACGATAATGCTTCTAATAAACCTTCAAGTCTTGCCTTATTCAACACATTCGGCTGGTTCAACAGCTATGGCATCTTCCAGGACTACTATACGGAGGAGTTAAAGCTGCCGTTATCAGCGGTATCATGGACCGGAAGCGTACAGGTCTTCCTCTTAGCTTGCATTGGCATGTTCTCGGGTCGTCTCTTCGATGCGGGTTACTTCCGCTCGTTAATCTTGATCGGCTCCGTCTTACAACTGCTCGCTATATTCATGGCGTCCCTTGCTACCGAGTACTGGCAGCTCTTCCTAGCTCAGGGCGTATGCGGTGGACTTGGCGCCGGTATCCTTTACTGTCCCATCATCGCATGCGTCTCTACTTATTTCGCTCGGAAGCGCGCACTTGCCATCTCCCTCGTTACGAGCGGCGGCGCCACCGGCGGACTCGTTTTCCCTATCATCGCGCAACAACTCCCTGGGAAGATAGGGTTCCCCTGGACTATGCGGGTCATGGGTTTTGTAGTCATGTTCAATGCGTCTGTAATGCTAATATTTGCCCGCACGCGACTACCACCGCGACCAAGGGGGCCACTTGTCGAGTGGGCTGCGTTCAAAGAGTTACCGTATTCACTCTATACAGCAGGTGCTTTCTGCATCCTTTGGAGTGTATATTTAATCTATAATTATGTAAGTTTGATCCGTGGTTATAATTCTTGTGTGTTTCTTTTAAAATCATCAGCCGTCTTCACCGTCCGCAACAGTTAACATTTTGGCTAGATAAACCACTATGGAAGAACAATATTACACATGGACTCTTCAACTTCGCTTAATACCCTCTTCATCGCAAATGCAGTCGGTATACCGGGGCGAATAATACCAGCGCTCGTCTCAGATGCGTATTTTGGCCCGTTCCGGACCTTGATGCCGCTTGCTATTAGTGCAAGCGTGTTGTATTTCGGCTGGATTGGCGTGCGGGATCCGGCCGCTCTTTATGTCTTTGCTGTTCTGTCCGGTATCATCAACGGCGGTGTCCAGACAATTTCTATGGCTGGCCTGCCATCTTTAACCAAGGATCTCAGTAAAGTAGGTACTCGATCGGGCATGATCATGACCGTTGGCTCCTTTGCATGCTTGACAGGACCGCCGATTGCCGGAGCGCTGATAGATGTTGCGGACGGGCGATACTTGTACATGCAGATATGGGCCGGTTGTATTATGCTTCTAAGTGCTTTCTTTGTGGCGGCTTCGTGGTATGCGAGCATAAAGAAGGGTACATAGACTCTGGTAGAAGGGCCTACCAGCTTCACCCTTGAGCCTTCTACCCTATAGAAAGTCACGCTTGTAAAGCCTACTGGCTTTGCTTTTTCTCCTCTGGCTATTCTGTGGGGTGTATGAGTGTACACGTACCTGAACTTAATTATCATAGAGGTATCTTGCTTAGTATTGAGGCTTTGTTCCTGTGGATGTATCAAAAGAAAGGGAAATGCTATTATTTTACTATATTAGACAGCTAGACCAATACTTGCTGTGAGATACCTGCTATAAAGATTCTGGAAGGAATGAAGTAATGATCAAGCCTTTATGATAATATCACGGCACAGGAGACATTTTCAACACATGTCTGCCTAACATAGAACATAGGTACGTATGAGTGACCGTCCCATATGAATGATCTACGAGGATCATAATATACATAGTACCACTTAGGTTATATGCCTTCCAAGTAGAAGCCAGCATCGAGGGGCCCATAAACGACCTTTAATAAAAATAGGGACCAGGACGTTCAGCAACTGAAAAAGCCCTACGAGGAATGCCAGAACCTGGCCAACCTCGAATATGTCATCTACCCCACTAAGATGATTCGCCGCTATCACGTATTCAGTTGATGTGATAGACAAGGCAATTATAGCGATCGAGAGAATCATGAGCATAATCTCAGTCTGAGGTCGATAGGAAATACGTCGCGGCTTTTCTCCACCTCCTCGCTTCACGTAAGTAATCCCAACCCATGCGAGCAACCCAATACAGATTTTAAGACTGATAATTGAGGCTGCTTTCCCGAAAGTTCGGAACCAGCCGTTTAAGCTCGACTCGCCGAAGAACACGATCTGGACGCACGGGGTATCCTGCATAGCGTCTTGGCCCTCGAAGAAGAACCAGCAGCCGTATGCCGATAGAGCGATGTAAAATAAAAGCCGGCAGATACCCGAGAAGGAATGGGTACCCGTCACACCGCTCCCCGTCAGACTGGAGAGCGCGCCCACGAGCAGCCAAAAGACGATGATCACCTCGAAGGCGTGGATAGTGCCTGAACTTGTCGAGAGAAGCGTACCGGCGAAGATGGCTAGCTGTAGGAGTAAGTTGAGGATTCTGTTTACGGCTTCTTCTTCCGGCACGAACAAGGTTACAAGTAGCGTCGTCAAGGATTGGGCATAGAGACCGAGCCGGATTCCGATGCCGTAGAAGTCGGCATCGCCGTCCATCTCACACCTGTCCAAAGGTGCCATCCTCAGGGGTAAAGGGGCTGTTCAACTCGTTCGTTAGAGTCCTCTCGACTCGGGTGCTTACTTGGAATGCTGAAGTTTATCTTTTTACAAAGGGCAGTTTTATCCTTCTTAGCGGAATTCTTTTTAAGAGATAGCATGGTGTGTCGCATTGGCAAACTGTCACGCCTGGTAACCAGAAAAGAGATGATGGAATCTGATCATAAGCAACTAGGAGCTGAAATACTCACACCCTAATTGGCCTTAGTGCGTTGCTATAGTGTTGCTCGGGACAGTGGTCTGGACTGTTCTATCTGGCATCACGCTCATTGCCTTAGCCGCACGCGTCGGTGCTGAGATACTGTTGGAGACCCTGAACAATGGAGAGAACTATGAGGCCTTTGCTGCTGGCCCTCTATTGAAAATTCTCAACATAGCTTTTACATGACGGCGCGACAATGGCGGATAATGACCATGGCTGCCCTATAGAAGGCAAGCCAGACCTATATGGGTTTGTTCATTGCCTGCCTTTTATATTGTGTTGGCTTATGTTAAACTTACTATCTAGGCTCGGTGTGCGCCTTGGTCTCTACTTGCAATTCATCGCCATCGTGTTCGCAAGACCGTCGGTGAAACCGGCTTTCAAAACCATCACAAGCTCTACCATTGCTTTCGTCCTCGCCAATTTCATCGTACTTGTCAGGGAGAGCGCGTCGAGAACTCTATTTGCTCCAGAGGCTTATCTCCTTTTCTTCCTCCTTGTTCCACAGCTCGTGTTGAACATCATAAACACCGATATACCAAGTGGCTTTGTCCACATCCGTGGTGCTATCGCCCTTCTGCTGTGGGGAGCGTTTTGCTTCTACTTCACCTGGTTTTGGTGGGTGGGGTTAGACGTCTTACCGATGTCCAGCTGCGAAGATGAGTTCGGGTTCTTTTTCACGAAAGTCAGCCTCCGAGGTTGGTTCAGGACTTTGAACAAGGTCCTTTGGACAATATCTGATATTGGGTTTGGTATGGCCATTTTGTCAACTACATTTCAAGTCGTGTCTATAAGCTTGCGTAAGTTGCGAATCAGTCCAAATGCTACTGATCCTAAGCAAAAGCAAGTTGTAGCTCGGGAATAAGCTCCGGTTCAAAATATCAGGTACTTATATATGGTCATTTAGTGTCTCGATATTTTCAAAAGATGGCCCGGGAAGAGGAAGAGAGTGGAGATCCAGCTCCTGTGTTGGTTTCCGGTGCTGATGCTCGCTTCCCACGTCAGGCGCTCGCAAGGTATGCTGGCGAAAAAGGCATTGCCTACAACATATTTCAACAGATTTTCCTGCAGGGTTGGAGCTTTCTACCGTTTGCCATCTTCGTCACCGGCGCCGAAGTGACGCTGCGGTATAATGGAATCCAGGGCGTCAGCACCGTAAACTCGGCCAGTCAGCTCGTACCTCTAGTCCTGGCCCTTGGTCTGTTAGTGCACGTTATCGGAACCACATTAATAAGACTCGGCCATGGGTTTCGACGGGCCTTTGACGAGGATGCAGCAGCAGCAGGAGCACCTGCAGGTTTGCGAACCCTAGTAAACCTTCGTATGGAGAGTTCTGACATTTGGAATTAATAGGCGGGTTAAATGATGACGCTGACGATGATCGTACTTCAACACGAAGCGACTTTAGACGTGAGCTACGGGAAGGGCGGGGGTGGGTTGGCGTTATTGGCCGCCTCCTCTTCCGACTTTATTGTGCATTTGTAACAGGGTACGATCAGGAAGACGAAAAGCCGATACACCCAAGTAAGTCAAATCCTATTCGAGTAAAATACTGCGATATGCCGAAGTGTCTAACCCAATATATGCTTAGATTCAGTTACTGTTTGTCCAAAGAGGAGTCATCCTTCAGAAGGAAACGTCGAGTTGAAAAGTGGCCCGCGACCTTAAGGATCGGTCCGCGATTTTTGGCCCCCAATATCTCAGATTCGTAAAAACGATCAAGTGGAGTAACTACATCAGACCCAAACGCATGGGTATGGGTATCAGGACTCATCGGTGTCGCTTATCCTATTGTCCTATCATATATCACCATAACAATACATCGTATAGACACCCAGTCTAACTATCATGATGCTCTTGATGCTCCGTTCAACGTTACATACATTTAATACCTACTGGAATACACAAATCCGCTTTTTGAATCTGATTCCGCAAAGGTAATAGGCACCAACAGCGCTATTACCCACTATATGCCTAATCTAAAATGATGTCTTCAAGTGGAAGAGAGATACGACTATGGGATAAATACCTATACATAAATGCTGTCAAACTGCTACGTAGCATACCAATAGGCGGTTCATTCCATTCAAGTTACACATTGTAGATAGGCCATTGATAACCAGAGCCTGCTTCAGGAGAGTCTGCTGATCAAGTTGCTGACGAGCCTGTAGGATTGTCATTGCAGTGAGGCAACTGATATTGCATGAGCATAGGGCCAATAGGCATAGCCCATGTGGTCGCACTATATGATTACATGCGTCGTGCAAGACGGGGATTCCTCGATTTCGCACTTGCTGCCTACCAGGCTAGAGCCTCTTGTGTTCCACTGTTGCACCACATATTATACTATACTTGATAGTGTTGGTACAAAACTAAGCGCTCATGAAATGACGGCCACTACAAAGGTTCCTTCTTTCCTGTTCCCAAGCTTGTACACGAGCAAGAATCTGGACCCATGGCCGAGTCGGACGTAGAAAGCAGCTCTGGGGATGTAAGTTACCTATACATAGGGCCTTGTTGAAGCAAATGCTAACTTCCTTCAGCAACAGCTTCACAATATGCTAGAAACCAGTATCGCGGACTGGTCAGAGCTTGGCTCTGATGCATCTTCTACTGAAGATGATACTCTTACCGATGATCGCCCTGGGGACCTCTGCAATGTCAAAACCTTATACGAGGGAGAATCCAACTGTATTTGTTGCATTAATTGGGTAGACGAATTGCCAAAAGACATAGGTCCATCGGCAGAAGAAGAGAACGAAAGCAGGCGTCACGCACTTTTAATACGCATGCAGAGAAACCATAACGACGGAAAACCGATGGTTCTTCATTCTATCGTCATACAGAGTTCCCACCTCAAGTCGATTCTGGGAGAACTATTCGAGGAGTACTCGGGAATAACTACAACACTTAAGAAACTAGTATTCAGAGCTCCATTTCACTTTTTCTTTTACGAATGGAATCGCCTCGAGAAGATCGTCCGCGAGATAGAAGATCCCGTGGCTAAGAACCATGCGCGTCTACTGCGCAAGGTCCTCAGGTCCGAGTTGAGAGAAACCATCTCCCAAAGCAATGATCTGAGTCAAAACGGAGTCATCACTTTCGACTATCTGTGGTCGATTTTCAAGCCTGGCATCGACGTCTATGCCTTTGAAGATGGGTATGATCGCATTTACAAGCTCCATCGAGTCCAGTACATCACAGGAGTCGGTGGCCAGTTTTTCCAAGTGACGGTCAACGAAATCGATTACGACGGGGACACTTCCGGTTATCAGTCGAGGATTCTCCCGATTTTCAACTTCCCGGGCACGATGAAAATCAGCGACCTGGATGTATTTCCTGCTTCTTACCACCCGCGGTTAAGCGAGGTCAAGGAAACTCTTCGGAAGCGAGGCGAGAAGTTCAGGGACATCCACCTTAAGCCGTATTACTATGGTGCGTACAAAGGCATCGTTATAGATGGGAAGCAAAAGCGTAACGTGAGTGTCCACGTGGAAGAATTGACGAAAATAGAGATCTTACGAGCAGAACTAGGTTGATGGAAGGATCGTGGTTGATCCTTCATCGTACACAACCTTTACCGACAATTGTATCGACTTGATACCTCTGGACTCCAGCCTCTTGAAACCAGGAATGATGGTATCTGACCAGGCGCACAAACCCGCGCCTCCTCAACCGGGCCCTGCTGGAAGACCGATTGTAAGAACCGCTACAGAAGTTATATTCTGCGATAGGGTACCTAATATAGAGATTCCGAGCTGATCATAGACAGGTCCCGCCATTGCCCCCTCCGCCACCCGTACCTCTACCTATAGTCCATAGAGCTGGGCCGAGACGAGTTGTTAACAGTTGTAAGTGATGCTTTGAAGCCCGGTGGGGAAAATATCTAAATAGGAATACGACAGCGCGAACGCAAGAGCTACGTGACGACTTGCTGCACTTATGCACTGGATATGTGCGGGGATACTGCTTCAAGATCAAGAAGTGGGGTGAGTATTTTCTACTAGAGCCTCGCGAAGAATTGACCATGGCTGCGTTTGTTACTTACCAAGATGTCATATAGTCATATTCCACGTCGACAACATACAAGAAATCCAATGGCGCGACGACGCATTTGAGAGTCTCGTGCTGGCTGGTGGGTACAAGAACTTGATCATGACATTTGTTGAAAGCCATGTCGAGAATAAGGACAGGTTCGATGACGTGATTGAGGGCAAAGGTATGTACTAGGCACCCCAGTCTTGAGCTTCTAATAAGCACGGCGTGACTAACAAAGGCGAATGATCCACAGGCCAGGGTATCAGTATGCTTCTTGAGGGACCGCCTGGAGTTGGTAAAACTCTCACAGCGGAAGCTGGTAAGTAAATCCTAAGAGTAGTGTTTAGTGTGCAGTTTCTAACGTGACATCTTAACAACGATGTAGTGTCCGAAAAGCTGAGGCGCCCCCTTTACCAATTGGGCGCTGGGGAACTTGGAGCGGAACCCGATATAGTCGAAGATAACCTCAAGATGATCCTCGAAACAGCTGCCAAGTGGGATGCGGTTCTGCTCCTGGACGAGTGCGACGTTATTCTTGCGGAGCGCAGTAACGACAGTCTTGGACGAAATAGCATCGTCGCTATATTCTTGCGTCTGCTCGAATATTACCGCGGTATGTTATTCATGACTACGAACAGAGTCGAAGCTATGGACCCGGCTTTCCAGAGCAGAATACATCTGACTATCCACTACCCCGTTCTGGACGTACCGGCGCGCCGGCAGATCTGGGAACGGTTCGTCCAGAACTCTCACCAGGACTCGACTTTGCTTCCGCGTCACTTCCTCGAATTACAGTCTATTCCCCTCAACGGACGTGAGATCAAGAATGTTATCAAGACTGCTCAACTGTTAGCTAGTCACGAGAAGGGCCCCTTGACTATCGAGCACATTCGTACCGTGTTAGGGGTGTCGCGAGTTGGCTACAAGCCTAGTGTGGAGGCAGTAGACTCTGTCTAAACGTGTGGGCTTCATCATATGATGGCAAGTTAAGGAACGGGATGTTGGTCAAAGTTAAACGGTTTCTGGTTATTGGGCGAGGATTTGGAGCACCGGGATCTCTGATGACTTTTACTATGATTTCATTGATACAGCATATGCAAGGATTGGGAGTGGTTTCCCTTGGTGTTTTTCACGACAAGTCTCAGATGCCAGATGATGTAAATTCCACATCAGGTTGTTCTCTGCCTGAACTATAGATTTTACGTAACACTAAGCAAGACAGTTCGTATGAGTGGAAGCTCTGTGTCCTATATGATGGAGTAGTTCCGGGTTCCGGAGGGATAGGCTATCTCATCTTACCACCCGCCGTCCGGAAGCGTCTAGCGATCAGATGCTTGGATGCGGCAAGGATGATATGTCTAAAAGTAATGCACGTTGGTTCTCATTGCTCTTGCTAACTTGATTCCGAATGGACCCTATCGGATCTAAAGTCATTGAGAAGTAAATTCTTTAAAATTTGATATGCGACCGATGGCGCAGCAAGGAATCCCATCAGCCGCTATTACACGCCCCAGGGATTAATGCGGGGAAAGCAATCCACGATAGAGAACGAGCCATCTCTATTTTAACGTGTCGGATCATGTCACCCTTTGAGGTGGACAGTCGCAATGACTTCACTACCTCCACCTCCGGGCCGCCCATCCGAGGAAACTGAGACCTGTAATCCAATGGCCCAACGCCTTGAACTTCAGCTTCTCGCCCCCGTTGAGCCAGATGACCAAACCATCTCCAAACCTCACCAGAGATAGAACAGCTGCGAAGGTTGTGACAGCGGCGGTATTTCCTTGCCACTCTAAAGCCATTAGAGTTATGCCGTAGCTAATCTCACGGATACCCTTAAAGTACATCAGCGGCGACGTGAAGATGGTGCTGGACTCATCATCATCATCACTCCGATCCGTTGGAGGGGGATCTTTAGTATCGACGTCGACTGGTAGACCGACGTTATTATACTCGGCCTCCGGGGAGAAGATGGCCATGAGTCCCCGGGCGAAGCAGGCCGTGCCGAGGATGTATGAAGAGAGGGGCGAAAACGCAGACATTTCGAAGGGACGGGACTTAACGATAATGAACCCCTGCGTTAAGTGGGTATGTTACTTGGTACACTTGGTATTTTGTATCTTATGGTGAGGGGGAATGTAGGACCGGATTCATGATATGAATTCTTTTCTTTTTTCACCAACATCCTGAAAAAAAAATCAAAAAAAATCGAGTGAGTCTTACGTGAATATGGCTACCCAATTAATGGCCCTAACCCGACCAAACCAAAATAGTAACGTAGATGATTGTTGTGTGTAATGTGATGCAAGCTCTCATAGGGCTAACCGAGCTTGCCCAGCTGCTACCTCCTATTGGATTTGTTGATCGGAGAGAAGCGAAAGCGGGCCGGAGCGGGTCAACAAATCCGTTGGCACCGCCCGCCTTACACAACATTAAGCTAACTTAAAACGCGTTAGTGCTTCTCTAGAGGCACCTGGCAGCCTGAATACAGATCACGTGTATTATACGTTTTTCTATTCAGCTAGGCCCACATGAAGCACATGAAGCACATGAAGAACCCCATTTTCTAGGTCCATCTTAGTTACCTCGTATTTTGACATACCCCTATATCCGAAAACTCCCTAAGTTAAGGGTCTTTCTCTAACGTTAGCTGGGAACATCCTGGCATAGCACAGCAGAAGTGCCGAAGCCTCAAAAAAAATTTATGGCTAGGATACGAACATAAACATGTTATAAGCTTTTCAGCATTTAATTAACTTTCATTCAGTAAAGTCTCAACTTGAGTCGGGGCTTAACGTCGTCTAAACAAATGTGTATAATACTTGATATTCTTTCCACTCGTTGACGCGTGCGACGGCAAAGTCGTTTAATATACCGCGATTATGCGCTTCCCTTCATTTTACCTTCTGGTTTCTTATGCTTCAGCTGCCTACGTGCAATGGCAACATTGCGATGGTTACACACCCGATGAGAGCAGATTCGTCCCGGAGACCCTATCTGCCAGCTTAATACACACCAACAAAACTCATGACCAACTTTCTCTAGTCGTCGGCCGTTGGACGAGCGGCAGTGGATGCGAAGGATGGGCTACGAGCATAGCGGCTACAGACGTTGAACTCAATCAGCTTCGCTCCATGAGTATTCGCCATCCTACACCTAATATAACCTGCCAAGAAATCCCAACCAGAAATCAATCAGGATTGATCGTTGAGGCGGTTATCGATACGAGAGCTTTCCATTCATTTTCTACCGTTCACACTACGATTCATTTAATCGACTATGATGCAAACGAAAAGTCCTGTTTGCAGGCTAATATTACCCCTGAAATTGCCCCTGTTTTGCGTGGGGCGCTGCGATATGTACCGCTAAGCATCCTCTTCTTCGTTTTACTAATCGGCATCGCTAGATCTGTCCAAGACAGTCTGAAGTCGCCAGAGGCTTCACTCCGGGCTGTTCTTCCAGGTTTTGCCGATTGCTTGCAGTACCTCCAGTTCATCTTCCTTACGGGAAGTTTGAGCCTCTTTTACCCAGGCTTCTATCAGCCCGCGGTGGGCCGGCTGGGATGGATGTCGCTTTTCGCAGATGATTTAGTCCCCAGCAATTTTGCTTACAAGGGCATCAATGATGGAATCTACGAGATTAACGGCACTTACGGAGGGACGTTCGGTCTCGAGTTGATGACTCAAATTATTGGTGCTCCTACGATAATGGACACGTGGGTGAATATGGTCGTACTCGTCGTTGTTATCGCAGCCTTTTCTGCGCTTTGCCTGGAAATTTTCTGGCTTTCTACTCGACCTGATGGTTCCGATACTGGCCTGGTTCGAACTTTTAATCGCACCTTGCACGTTGTTCTATCTTACTTCATGTTGCCCTTAATAGCACTATCGTGCTATCAACTTGACAATGCATCGCATCTGCCATATTGGCATATTTCGTTCGCATCGGTCTTCATACTCAGTATCTTCGCTGCATTTGTTTGGCTTTTCTTCCAGATCCCGACGCGAAGTCTAGGTATTCTGATCTTCAACGGTCGCAAACAATACCACCAGATATCTTCATCGGATGGCCTAACTCAACAGCATAAATCGTTTATCATTGTTCTTTTTGTGTTAGTATTTATCCGCGGTATCGCCATCGGGGGACTTCAGATATCGGGAAAGGCACAGTTAGTAGTTCTCGCAGCGTGCGAACTCGTCTTACTAGCATCGATCATTCAGTTTCAGGCTTATAGTCTATTCTCGATCGAGACGGTGTCTGCTGTCATTCGACTTGGAACGTTATTATGCATGGTTGCTTTTGTGCCTGGAGTCGCATCAGACAATGCAAGAAGTGCCGTCGGCTATCTAATCCTTTTTACACATGCGTGCGTACTCGTCTTTGGGTTTTTTATCCCAGCTTTGATACAGCTTGGGAAGTTATGTTATCAACATTCAGACGATCCAGCTCCTTCAGTACGTTATCCAGAAGTCCAATGAGGGTATGCTTTACACGGAAACTAACAAGCTCTAATAGGTTTATGGTCTTCGCCAACTTCGCCGGCGTGAGGCTGTAAGAATTAATTTGCCGGATCGGCCCGAATATTCCCCCTCTCCGGAAAATGACGGTTATCGAGATAGCTCTGTGTATCTTGAATCTGCACATCACTCGGATGGCGGTAGTGGCTCCCATCATGACTCGGCTTCCATTTCAAGCCGGAGTTACTATCGACCTCCACGACACAGCCGCATTTCTCCACAACACTCTATGGACCCCTTTCACGAACATGCTCAATCGCAGCAGACATACTCAGAAAGCCGGCATGTATCTTTCAACTCCACAAATTTCTCGAGGCCATCCTATGACACTGGCTCTTTTGGATCTTCGGGTTCTTCCGGTAGTGGGTCATCATCCCCAGTGACGGCTACTGATACCGATACGAAGTCATTACATCCACGGTGGGGCGACTATTCGTTCCGTGAATCAGATTTATATTACGGCATCCCAAGGCCGACGGAGACGGGGCGTATCGCGCTTGGAGCTCCCGAGGCTGCGACATTGACGTCTTCGAGGCGGTCCTTTTCCCTGCAGGGATTATGGGCGGGGATATCTAGAAACTCGAGCACAGCAGAAAGGAGCTTCTCAGTTGTCAGGCCTCCTCGGCCTTCGAACCCTCCCTCCTAACTTGTCGGTAACTGTATTTATATTGTAGGGGCCGTTTAGCGCGGCTGGCCCGCAGATTTAATGGTCCCTAGCTTTTAGGCATTAGCCTTGAAGAAGACGCTTCTAGCGTTCGTAATAGTAAACCCCCTTAAAGACGTACCCCTATGGAATGTCACTTAACGTTAGGTATAATTAATTCTGTTAAGTCACCTGCAATAACCTACCATTCTATAGCCTCACCAAAACATACCAACTTTACAAGGCAATTAGAATGTCAAAGCAACCAGCAGAAATATAAGACTTGGCATTCTAGATAGAGAGTTACAAGCGCTGCACATCTGTTATACTTAGTGGCGTTTTGATTCAAGTTGAACTAATTATATAGGACAGGAGAGAAGTTGACAAAATATTCGTTCTAACAAATAGACGAACATTTTGGCGGGGGGTACGTTCTATTGATTGTTTTTTTAAAAAGGCGTTTTAATTGTAGAATCAAGTCGGTGTGTTGTAATGAGGTTACTGACAGAACAAACCGCCGAGCCAAAAGTGTATTGCTTGATAGCACAATTGTCTATCTCACCTATGAGTGGTATTACCGCTCAGAGTTACGTTCCGAGGCGTATTTCCGCCTACTCGAATATATCTCTGTCTCAAACTACAAGCGTTCACCTGATATAAAGCACTGCATTGTATACGAATATTTGCGAATAATTTTAAGAGACCTTTTAAGAGACTGCTAAGGGGCCTTGGTATATTAAAGCGTTCTGATAACTTCACTATGTCTCATGCCCCGTCATTAACGGCGTCGCTGTCGAAACCTTACGGATTAGGTACAGCTAGGTACCTAGTTATACAATCTTCGAACACATACATATGATGTTGATAAGTACTTCAACGACTAATATTTATTTTCATTTTATAATTTTGTTGGTGTTAGCTAATTAAAGCATGATGACAATCTGATGTACCTAACAGGGCTAATGTGTTATGTCTAAAGCGCTCTGGTATATGTGTGCTTTACCCTACGTTTTACCATATCCTTCAGTCATCGTCCTCTTCGTCGGTCGTCGATTCTTCCTCCTCTTCCTCGTCATCTAAATCATGCTGCCCGTCGAGATCATATGCCTCCGCTGCCCCGTTCAACGTCTCGTCCCCGATGATCACACTCGAAAGTAGGTAATACGACTTCTCAAACTTGAAGAAGTACTTATCTAGCTTGCCCCCCCTCCCTTTCTTCCCGTCCACCACGTATACCCACAGCAGCCCGCGGTCCTCCTTCCACTCTTTCTTCGTCACGACCACGAAAGCCGTCGGATACACGGATATTCTCCCCCTCGACTCGCGGCCCCGCGCTTTTTTGCCTGTGATCCCCTTGTCCGTCGCAACATGGGCCGCGACCACGTCCGCGAGGGTCTTGCCAGAGAAGTCGGCCTCGGGCTTCGCGATCTGGAGCATAGGCATGTCGGGCGTCTCTTCGATCCACTCTCCCTGCAAGGCTTTGACGACCTCGTCCAGGTCGACGCCGGGAACGAGGCTGTAAAGGTAGAAAGTGCAGCAGCTCCAGCTGTACTTCCCAAACCTTGTGAGCTCGGGCGCGGCTTCTGGGAGTGTCAGGTCCAAGGATGCAGGCTCCATGATGAACGGTGGGGGTTGTGGTGGTTTTTGGGGTATTGATTGCTTTTGGTGGGGTTGGAGTGTGTTCAAGATTTGAATTGACTCTCGTAATTGAATGATGCAGTAGTCTGACTGTGATAGTTTAGAGAAGTGTTTTTCTTCTTCGTTCTTTTTCTTTTAATGTCGGTAAAACTCAAGTCCTAATAAGACCCCGCGCAGGACATACAACTGTTGGATAGAGGAAGAATTGTTTTATGGCTAGGCGTTTGTCTGTTGGTTTGGTTGGTTTAAGCTAGTGCTACTTTTAGATACAGCTGACGGTTGCATCCCCTTAAATATGCACCATTAAGAGTCCTAACCTCCGCCACTTTCTTTACGTGCTACCAACAAAATTTTATTTCTGTGCCGTCAAACAAAGGATTATCATCACCGTAACTTGATCTGTAAGATATCCCGGAAATGAATGTCACTAGGCTCCTCTACTCAATTACTGGTGAGATTCTTATATGCTTGTGTCTCATGAGTGTTCCTTCACATTTGCACCTATAGCCTCGAATATAGAGTATACTTGAGAACTTTGCTCCGTACGTCAGCTCAGCTGAACAGACGAGTAGTGTGGTAGGGCTGTTTAACCTTCTAGTTTAAGTTAGATGATTACCTAAATATAACAGCATGCAGCTCTATGGAGCACAATCCCCTGAGTACCTATCTTAGTTGTGAATACTACCCCAAGTTATTGCATATGTGCGTTATATAATACCCATCGAAAAGGGGTAAGCCACCTAACTTCGTCGAAAAGAAATTCCAATATCGTATACCACCTAGATGCCTACCATATCCCTGAGATAGGTACAAAGTACACCAACACCTTTTTTTCTCATCTTTTATAGAACTTAAAGACACAGAGTCACTGTTAGTAGGTAGACTCTGAACAGGAAACCAAAACGAGGTTTGATGAATTTTTATTTTATTTTAGGTATTTTATTTTTGATATAAAAATGCTTAATAAAATCTGTACAATCTGAGCGTTCAATGGCATCTGGGCACCGGTAAGTGAACAAATGTTCGCGATGTTAACGAAATAGCCGAGTTGGTTGGTACCAGAAAACTCCCTGAACTATCCGAGACGGGAAACCTTTTCCAATCCTCCTTTACCTATGTCATGTAATAAAAGCTATTTCTGCGTAACGAGTTGCTTTACGCCGCCCGCGTTTGGCAAATCCGCCAAGATAAGATACAACATCGAACAGCTTGATAGATAGGTATGTTTGCCACAGGAGATTACCTAGGTAGATACAATCTATAAGCACGCGTTGGACGCAGCCATAGCCTTTCTGAAACGAGGTATCCCAACCACTATCAGCCCTACGCCGTAGACCTAAGTCGTTGGAAGGCACACTGGTATTCCGTCCTGAGCCATATGCAAGAAAAGGTTGAGATATTGAAGATATAAAAGGATATGTATCCCCTACCAAGTTCGAATATGTAGGTAGATGATTAAACATATTTCATACATTTATCCAGTATTTCTTCTACTATTTACTTCCCATTTCTTTATTTCCTTAGTTTTATTGTATATATTATCATTATGAAAGCATCTTGGATTCTCGCACTTGTTGCGGCCGCCCCCATAGCCCTGGCCCTCGGCCTGGAGTCTTCTCCGGACAGTGCAGAGCTTGCCAGTAGGGCCGCTAGAAAGAAGATTTTATCGTTTAATTGTGATCGAATGCCAGAGGTCTGTCACAATATGTGCTTTGGTACGACTCCCTTCAACTAGTGGAAATTTGAATGTCTCAGCTGAATAACTGACTTAACTATCCAGCTATCCACTGCAAACACAAGCCTAAGCAACTTACTTGGGATGACCCTCTAAGCAGTGTCTCGAGAAGGCGCAGGCGGTCAGCGGGCTGTGGCAATCCCAACCGCTGCAATCAGAAGAAGTTTGGGAAAGCTGGGTATAGCTGTGATGAATACCCCTTCGCCTCGACCAAGCAGGCAGATAGAGGTGGCCAGATCAATCGCTGCGTGCCAGAGGGGCAGAACGGCAGTAAGTTCCAACTATGGGCACTCTGTTAGCAAAATTAGCAATCTAACTATATTCCATCGTAAACAGGCCAAGGGCAAGCCTTGGGATCATTCTACAACTCCCGAGGGAAATATAGGGGAACCGGGTGCAGGGGCAAAAAGAATTGCAGTTTCACGGTTGCCTTTAAGGGCAGCAAGGTCAAGACTATCGGTCCCTGCAAAACGAAGCCCAACTGCAAGGCTGACGGCAACGAGTGGATTAAGAACGGCCCGCTCAAGCGCGAGGAGCCTCAAGAGCCTCAGACCGTGGCGGAGTACAAGCTCCGCCGTAGCGGTGACACCATCATATCTTCCGAAGACCTACAGCCAGGCGATCTAGTATACCACATTGTGGAGCGTAATGCTACTCTTGCCGAGGAGCAGCTCAATAGCCATAGTTTCGACGAGTTTGCTGGGGTTGACCAGTATGAGTACATGTCTGACAATATGGTTATGGAAGAGGATGAGATCGTTGAGAAGATCTAGTGCGATATATTATTTATAGATTCAGGCTCTGTTTGGTAGGGCCAAGGCTTGAAAATGTTTGGAGTATCTCTTGTATATCTTTCTTGTACTTATATACTCACCGACTAGGTTGGGGGCATATTCTTTCTACATACTTCTTGTACATACATATTACCTTGATGGTATATATTATATTAGGAAACACTTGGAGCTGGCTAGCTTAGATATTGTACTGACCTGCTGAGTAGCTGAGCTACTTGGGGTAACAGGGGATCAATTAACTAAGTACTCCCAGATACGCGTATTAGACATGATAGTAGCATGACTCTATATTTACTTGATATATAGTACAATGAGACCAACCTCTCCTACTACCATCTTGCTACGGTAGAGCATTTTGATTCTTATCATACTTCTCAAGACGGTGACACCTACCTAAATCGTTCCCAAGGTAACTAATGAGAAACATCCATCTCGTATTCTTTTGTGACCAAATGCAGTGTTCGTTTGTGTAGCCAGAAATATCCATTAGAGGTAGATTACGATGAACTCCGTAAATAGTGGAGCAAACCCTCGACACATGTAAGCCGCTCAGGGGCAAAATGCATTTATGCAGGTCCCTAAGGTAAGCCTGAAGAATGAACTGCGCCATTTTATGTTATGACAACAGCGGCTAAGCACAAACGAAGAAACGCCAAGTAATCCTATGAAGCCCTCTAACAGGTGATGCGCCAAGATTAAGATTCACAAACGAATAAGAGTGTCGCAAAGCATTAGACTAATTCGACTCAACGCACTAAGTTATGGGGTAAGAAAGTTCGGTATTAATGAAAAAGTATTATGAAGAGGGCTTCTATTAACAGGTATGTTCGAATTTACCGTAAGATAATACGTAGCCAACGGCCACTAGCAGCTTCTAGGAGTGAGTTTTCCTCAACAAGCTCGGCAAAATCCAGCAAAAAAAAAAAAAAAAAAAAAAAAAAAAAAAAAAAAAAAAAAAAAAGTATTTTTTTTTTTTTTAAAATTTGGACGGGGGGGAGGGAAATTTTTTGTTACAGGAGTATATTTGTGGGTGGTGTGGGGGTATAGTGGATGGGGGAGTTGTTTTGTTTTTTTTTTTT